>JBAIZZ010000186.1:137492-206918 GCA_037355905.1 Heliconius aoede
GTAATTAGAAGTTTATTTCTTATGTTATTAGATAGATTACTATATCATAACAGTTTAAAAAGGCCAGTCGTAGCGCAGGGGCACCAGCGTGTGACTGTAAACGCGACAGGTTGTTAGTTCAATACCCACGGGAGGAATGAAATATTTCTTGACTTGACTACTTACTATTGACGCGGCGTTGAGTTTTGCGATAACACAGCCAGTATTCGGCGGTAAGTGGGGAGTGCAGTGTCTTAATACTATACTCCCTCTGCCTACCCTGTCACATCCGCGATACAGCGTGATGCTAAAAACTGTACTGTAGCACTAATGTTAATGGTATAAAATTTTCGAGAATAGCAGAACATAATGAGTTACAAATTATTAATTTGCATAGATACCGCTATTTTAGATGTGAACACGGTAGCAGTTACCATATCATACTATCATAAATGTACCTATTAGTCATAAAATGAAAGCGAAATTGGCATTCAGAATTTACCATTGTCAAAGTTTATCACTTTTACTGTAACGTGAAAGGCGAGTGAAAGTTTAGAATGTGCAGATTTGAAGGTCAAACGATTTGTATCCATTTTGCTCTACTAGATTTTAACATTATAATATTTTGTTCACTTACTCCTCACTTTAAACCATTTGAGTTAAAGCTTAAAGGTATTTTCACTATTCTTTTTTTTTATTTGCTTTTTTAAGAGTTTCAAAAAGCTTAAGTTTGAATAAGTATGTAGAGTGGAAACACTTTTTGTATTAAACAAAGATAATTTTCATTGTAAAATCTTGTTTCTTGGTATAAATTGTTATAAATATTACGTATACATTTTATTTAATAGTAGCACCCACTGTACCTAAAAGTGTGTCACACAAAAATATACCAAAGGTATTCGATACGCTTTCGTTATTCAATTTCACTATCGTAAACTTAAAAAGCTGGTTTTTTTAATTATAGCGATATAATATACAATTTTTTTTTCCCATATATGTATATATTTTAGGATATTAGCGTAGTATAGTCTTAGTCCACCAGACATATTAATGTATATCCCAGTTGAATCCACGACCCCATTTTCTATCCAATATACCTTTAAATATTAGAAAAAAACTGTTAGGTAAAGATAAAAATTAACACTAAAATGGCTCTACATTTCGACATGCCTGGTGGGCAAATTAACATGGAAATGATTCACGAAATTGAAGGTTTTATAGAACTCAAAGTTTCGCGATTATACGACTGATTCATATTAAATTAAGCATATTATTATGTAGTTCTATTAATACAGTAACATAAGTCTTTCATTACACGGCCTTTATATTTTTGATCATAGACAAAATGTCGGTACGTAGAGCATGTCATGGACTATACATTATATTTATGATATAAAGCTGTGTTTAACATAATATTTCAGCCGTCTAAATAAACATTTCCTAAGAAAAGTGAACATAATATTGGAAACCATATTATAGGCGAAAAATCTTATACAAATATTTAGCTTTTGTCAGGTCCAATTCCATTTCATTTCTATGATTAAATATTTGTATGACATTTTATTTTTAACAGATAAAAAATCGTGTTCATATGAAGCGTTCCGCCGTTTGAAATACACACTGTATTTCATTATAACGGAATAACGTGTGAACGGTATCTAGAAGTAAACATTTTCTTCATTTTTCATATTAATACAATGTGTGTATAATTTTAAAATTATTTACGCAGTATATAAATTACTAATATTATATCGTAGATGATCATACTCTTTTATTTTAACTTTAAACTTATAATGCACTAAAAAAATTTGAATAAAGAATATTGAAACGTTCTGAAAAGTACGTATGGTGTACTGTAGATAGATATAAATAAATTTCAAAAAATATATGAAAAGAACTTCACAAATACATTTAATTACATATTTATTATACTTTAGTGATAATAACAACAATATATAACAGTTAATAGAAAACAACTTACTGGATCACATTTCGTTAAGAAAATTCGGGACGGCACGTCACGCAATAAACTCAAAGCGAGTCGGACTGCTCGGTCGATGCTCCTTCCCACCGTTAGCTCCCGAAATATTACGGAAGGTACACCATGGTACTTTAGGCTGTTGCCCTTTTAAGTTCGGTATATAATGAAAAATCTATATATATATATATAAAATATTCTATCCGTCTGTTTAATGGTGAAAATTAACTGACATTCGTGCTAAGGCATTGTATTATTTAATATATACAAGCACTGCGATCTTAAACATATTTCTAAACTAAAATGATAATATATTTTGTATTTTTTTTAAACTTAGTCGTAGTTTAAATTTAAAAGTTAATAAAGAAAAAAAATTATATCTCTGGCTCGTACATCCACTGTCGATCATACTCAACAAAACAAGATAAGCGTATCTTAATCAGATTCAAAATGTTATAGTATCTACTAATTATAATATATCGTATAATTTATATGGGTTTACTTGTAGTTTGACAATATTGTTAATTCAGTTCATATGAGTATCACGCGCATTCCGCGACGGTTGTGGGTTCAGTGTGATGTTTGCGGCAAAAAGTGTGAATCATAAAGTTATAAGTTCAAAAGTATAATAACTATCGATGCAAATTCTAAGACAAATATAGAAAAAAACTAAGTATTTTCAGCCTACCCTGCTCTGTGGAATGAAGGTTGAAAAAAAACAGTATCTATTATATATACACAAATGTATGTACATATATGTACTGATACGTAAAAAAAAGGAAAAAAGAAAGATCCACCCGGTCAATGCACTTTCTCAAAGTTGGCTCCCGAATTCATTATCTACACTCATTGATCGTAAAACAGTTTGCCTGTTGCAAATTTAAAATTATATTGAATTTCATCATCATTATCACCCAAAATGTATGGATCTAATAAGTTAAAAGTATGGATCGAATTATCGAATTGGAGAATCTTAACATTAATTTCCCTCTGCGTACTCTGCCATACATACACAGGATACAGCGTAAAGTCGAGAAAAAATAATTATATTGTTCATATTATATTGCCGCTGAAAAAATACAATGTTTTCGTATAAATTTTAATAAAATGCGTCTCTTTTCAGTCAAACATATTCATGGATCATGATAGTGTCAATAACATATGATATATAAGACAACAAAACACGGTAATATAAATTCACAAGTAAGTTTTAAACGGCACTTAAAATTCTTTTCACGCTTGATTTTGTTTGAAGCTTGGCCTGAACTTGACATGACTCTCAAACGATTTGCATTGTGCATGTACACATGTAGATAGTCCCCATATGTTATACCTGCCATAGATTTGTAATCTATTTCTAAAAGTTTATTTTCATATACAGAGTGTTCTTGTCAGCACCACTTTAAATGAAACCACAATTCTAAAAACTCTATAAAAGCGTAATACAATTTAACAAAAAAATCCCATAAATGGAAAAGGTTTTTTTTTCAAAACGCCATTTGTTAAGGACGACACACGCACACATAAACCTATCAAAGGGACAACACCAAGACAAGTCTCATTCCGAAATCGAGTCCTATGTACAGGCGGCAAAGTTCAAAGTTGTTTAAAATTTAGTAGTTTACTTTATTGGCGTCTATGTGTATGTGTGCGTCACACGAATGTATCACAGGCATTGATAAAGACCGCGAAATGAAAAAATCCTACGTCTAAACTGTTGAGGTATAAGTAAATATCAAAATGACTTTAGGTTTAGGTTTTGTAATATTTTACCATATATGTAGTTCCCGTGAAAGGAGCGCGGATGCTTCCATCCTGTACACTATACAATAAATTAAAATTATTCAAATTATAGTTGATTTTTGATCCTTGAATAACGTAATATCTTCGTTACCTTGCTCTAGTAACGAGACAAAGCGCGGCATTGAATTCTTACACTTGACACGCTATGTCGGGATGTTAATTGAAATGAAGTATATTAACACTGGAGTCACAGGTGAAGCTGCGTTTCGCATTAGGTAATGCCGGAGCCCTACATCTCCACCTTAAAAGCCGCCTCTGGTGTTACACGGGGTTGTGGGTGGCGGTGATCACATACCATCAGGTGACCCGAACGCTCGTTTGCCTTGTCCTCTCCCATAAAAAAGAAGATGAATCCACTATATACATAGAGAAAAAGAGAAAATTATGTACATATAAATTTTTCCCTTGATCTTACAACCATCGCGTTCATCCGTTTTACCTACTTTACACCATCACAATAGCGTTTTTCTTTTATATATCATTTTTATATTAAAGAAAAATGTGTCAAAAAAGAGATTCACCATCGCGCTACAAAATGTATTATTGTTTTAAGCTTCAGTAATGAGATACCCGTTTTATTTACATTTAATTACATTTTAAACTCCTATCTCAATACCACGAAGGTTATTAAGTTCTTGAAGAGTTATCTGAAAATAAACGGTCGCCATTATAAAAATTGGAGCTGTGGCGGTCAACGCCCGGACCGTTATCCCAGAATCGCGACCGTCCCATGGGAGAGCTTGTTTAGGGTTCCATGAAAAATTAAAAAAAAAAAAACAAAACATATTTTATTTTTTATATAATAAATGCTTCCTTTTTGTATGTCACGTATGTGTTTAAATAAATATCGTATGTGCATCATTGCGATGCAATTTTCATATAAAATGTGTAGGAGAAAAACAAGAAAATAAGAGCACGATATATTCAAAATATTTAGAAGTAAAAATACGAATGAGACTTTGTATAATAAACTTCTTTAAAATTATAATAATAAAATTAAGAAATGAAAAATAAATTAAATTAAATTAAATTAAAAACATTAAAATAAATATTTAATAGGTAAACGAGTATGAGTTTTTTTTTTTAATTGTACAGAACATGTACTCATATAACATGGATATGTATATTTTTATAGGCCTGTCCAGTCACACGATACTGACACGAATTTAAAATGGTAAGTATATGAGATGCATTTTTATTATTTAACGATAACAAACAACAGAAGAAACAGAAAACTAACAATATAACGGATGCTGTCACAGATGAATTGTAATTTGCGGAGATAAATTCCGCCAACACCATTGAAAACAACTTCATCAATACCTGGAAATACTGCAAAACCTTAACAACTCTACGAAATTTTTATAATATAATACCTACAGAAATCGATTTCGGAAAATTAAAAACAACTGCGGGACCAGCAATTACTGATGTAATAAAAAAAAATACGAACGTCAATAAGCCTTGTATAACAATATAAATGTATCACAACAATAACTTAAATAAATTAATCAATATATAATGGCTTTCGGACTATATCGGTAGCCATTAAACGTGTTTAAGGCTCTATTACAATAAACAATTTACGGTTAATGTACCCGGAAAATATAGAATTTATTCGCAACATAATAGTGCTTCGATTACTTGTCAAAGATTAACTCATTTCATTTACTAATTAATATGCCTCACTTTAGGTTTGTTTGCAGTGGCGTGTGTAGAGATTTTTATTTTTCAGGGTTAGTTTTGTGATATTTTAATTTTCGCTTTTTTATTTAAAAGGCAGACAAAATAATTTTGTCTATTAATATCAAAAGAACCACAACGGTTGACTCAGCGCAGTTTATTTTTACAAAATGCTTATTACAGATAATCAATTCGTTTTACTTTATTATTTTTCACGGGAAAGAAACAATACAGTAAATTAATAATTAATTATAGAACACGAAAAAATATATAAATGTCACAGATTAAAAATAATAGTTTCCACAGATTGAAAATAGGAAAATGATGAATAGATTACACCCGATGTTCGTATTTTAATTAAATTGACTATAGAAATACAGTCGGAATTGCATAATTTTGTAATAAAATGTTCAATCAAACTACCGAACGACTTTTGCTACGTGCGGATTACACTGTCACGTAAAGGTAACTCGATTAAAGTACAAAATGAACTTAATGTGAATCTTCAATAAATTTAAATGAGCTTTCTGAGAAACGAGACATTGCATTAAATTCTAATACTTTATTAACTAAATGAAATTCAAGTAGAGAAGATAATGTTCTAGAAAGTTGTCTAAGTGTTCTATAGTTGAACATGGAAACTTTATACTGTTATTAAATCTGTTTGTTTATTGTTATATAATGGAAAACCTGGTGGTATTGTGGATATTTATCCCGATAGGAATTTATCGTATCTTATTGATATATACTTATTTAAAGTTATGTTTTAATTCTAATATTATATTTTATTTAGATTATAATTATAGATTATAATTTATAGTGTATCGTTCTTTTGACTGTTGATTATGAAAATATTACATGACGACCTGACAATGAGCACGTGTACAGACAGCTATACACTGTAATTGTAGATTTTAATCTAAATCCGGGAATATTTACATGTATATTCAAAACATTTACAATTTCTGTCAGTCTGGTTAAAAAATGTGACCTACGGTTTTATAAATATTATACCTCATATACCTACATACATACCTCTACCTAGTATAATTACTTAGGTTCCACCAGGAAGGAATAGCTTACGAAGATTTATTCGCGTTTCGTTACCGAGTGGAAGATCTCACCTGTTACAGAAACCTGATTTATGTGCAGCGTCAAACATTAATAGTATTGTAAGCCTTTCTAATCCTTGTCGTGTAACTCGAGGGTAATGCGGTGTTATATTCTAGAACATGTGTATATTTATATAATGTTTAACAAAATTAATTAAATACAGTGAGTGAATTATTATTTTTGGATCCCGCACATAACAGTTGATGAGGTGCAAATCAAATACTGTACATAACTCTATCTCACTCTTGTTATATAGTATATACAAACTTACCTAGTGAAACTTACGTCATATGAAGTCAGGAGCCTCACAGAATATCATTATAATGAAAAATCATAAAAAATAACCTTACAATAAAAAAAAACACCATAAAACAATTAACGCTACTCAAATCTTGCATAATTATGTCAAAAATATATAAAATTAATCAAACATTTTTTCAAATGTAACTCTTTTAAACAATAATTACGATATTTTTAAATGATCCGTAAAAAAAGTATAAAAACAATTAAGAATTTGCGTCATTTAAAATCATTTTGCAACGTTGGCTACACAATTAGCGTGAGAGGTCAAGAGGTCAAGGTGAATGGGATTATTAATATGAGAAATTGAGGATGCAATTGCTTACGTGTATAGATTTCTTTAGCAACTCATTCGTTTCTTATGCCGTGTGAAGTATGAAAACCGGTTAAGTGCGAATCGGACTCACCCACCGGGGCTTCCGTACTAATTTCATTATTGGATAGATGCACTCATTTTTCACCGCAATTTTAATTAAAAAATATATTTTTCCTAGAATAATTTAACAGTTAATTGTAATTACAGCTATCGAGGCGACCGTGGCTCAATGAGACAGTGTGTGAAATGATACAAAATAGTTGTGGATTCGGTTCCCACTCGGGGAAATAAACTATTTTCATTACATCGACTCGAATCTCAAATTGGACTTGAATTTTGAAGATTTAAAAAAAACACCTAAAAGGTGTAAAAGTTGATTTTGGTTGTATTATGGCAGGGAAAGTCCGCGCTATCGATGCGGAATGAGGGCGAACGGTGATTCATTCCGTTATGCACATACTTGTGACTGCACTCTGTTATTTATCGAAATAGATATATATAAACAGTTTCTATATAAACTGTTTTGTATGTATTTAGTTCCAGTTTTAAAGCAATACTTAAAAAACCAAAAAGATAATTTTCTTGATATACTTGTAATATATCGGGAAGACATAAAAATTCTTCATAGGTATGTAACTATAAAAAATAATATATCTATTTATTTGTGAAAATATTAAGGAATTCACGTTACTAGTTATTATTGGATAAACAAATAACAAATCTATACATCTAATATATATGTTCTGTTGCAATTGTGACAGTTTATTACATTATTGTACACACGCAAGTAAATTTATTATATAAGACTCAATAGAAATAATAACGTTGAAATTAACACCGACAGATCATTTGTAATTCTAGGTTAAACAGAAGAAGATTCTAGAAAAAAATTGAAAATAGCTAGTAAATTGAGATTGAGTATACGTAAAAACGAATTATACAAAAAATAAGTATTTTTAACAGGTAAAGGAAATATCATGAACACACTGTTATTCTTAAATGTGTGAGTCAGGCATACCCGTATACGGTCTGCTCATCAGTCATAAGCGTCAGTTGACCATTAATAATAAATAATGGTAAACACCTTGAATACCTCAAAGAATGTTTGCTATAGAATAACTATATAATTAAGGATTTTTTTATGAATGTCTAGATAAATTGTCGTCACGCTATGGAGACATGTGGCGTATTGACTGGGGGCTTAAATATACTTCAATAAAAATATAAACAGTTTCCCTAATCTGGCTTCAACGGTAACAAGAGAAGCTAGTATTAAAACTTCCCACTATTCATTTTCCACTAGAATTGGAGACATATATACCAATTGGTGGATTGGTATATATGTCTCCAATATATACCAATTGGTGGACTCTAACTCGCATACCAGAACCTAGAAATAAAAACATCGATCTCGCGAGTGGAAATCGAACCCATAACCGTCGCGTTTACGTCATCATAGTCATACGTCATCCATCCATGTCGCCATGTTGGCTATAATCTCTTTTTTTTTGTGGTAAAGACGAGGCAAACGTTTAAATTTATAAGTAAAGCTGAAAAAAACATTGTGTGTATAACAATTACCTTTGCTTCAAAATAAAATAAATGTCTACTACAAATGTAATACATATAATAATATAATATATACTATCTAACTACTCTTCAAATATTCTATGTATTTTTAGAATATCACATTAGCATGTGACATCCTTGTTATATTTTTTGATTGCTTTAAATTATATGTAATTAGGTGTATTTATAATATTTTAAACAATCATTTATGTGTATGTAGATTTATATATATATATTTTTATAAGCTCCCGTAGCTTTAAAATGTAATTTTGTGCTGATATATAATTAAATATGCACAGCTTATATATATATATATATATATATATATATATATATGAAAATACGAAAACACCTAAGTGATCTACTAACGTATAATATTTCACAGTTGCAATACAAATGACAATCAGTTTCGTTCTAGTTAACATATAATTACGTATAAATTGAATATTTTTGCTATTTTTTGTAATAATTTTAAGCCACAGATTTGCTTTTTAATACTATACATATACAGCGTGAAATTAAAAAATATATATTATTAAAGAAATCGAAGCCACCATGCGAGCGATGCTTTCGGGTTCGATCCCCTTTTGGTGGAATAGCACTTTCATTAACTGGATAATACGTGAAATAAATTCAAGAAAAAAAAATCTTTGAGCAAAGTCAAAATTATGAAATAACTAACTTTACTTTTCTTACTAATATTATAAATGTGGGAGTTTTTGAGGATGGGGCGTTTGTGCCTCTTTCACGCAAAAACTACTGAACGCATCCAAATGAAAGTAAACATTAATTATCTTATATATCCAAATAAAACATAGGCTATAATTTATGTAAGCATTTTGTATAGTTTGACTATATAATATAAGTGTAAGCAATAAGTTTTAGCGGACGAAGGCAGTGGCGATGACAGCAACATATACCTATTTGAACTTAAATTTACATTTTCTCTTTGAATAGATAACAACAAGAAGTCTTACGTCGAGAACAAGGGACCAGTCTATCTGGACACGTTGTATCACACCAAGGCGGAAACGACGTTGACCCATTTCTCCATCGTATCTGGTCAAACGAGACTTACCTCTATATTTACTATCATTTCTTTGAACAAACAAACGATTACATTTTCATATTATTTTTACACTATATGAGTATATTGTAATATACATAATTTATTTTTAAAGTACAATTTATTTATATTTTATTTGGTGTTTTTATTTCAACCTGTGTTTCGCGTAAAACAGTGTTAAAGGAGTAAGTAGAGTTAAGACACTCCGTTTCTCACTTCGCTTCGAACGCCGAATTCTCGAGACATTGCGCGTTGAGTAGTGTAACTCAACACCGCGCTTTGTCATCTTGTTACCACTTATTCTCTGTAAGAAGATTTTTACAAAATTTCCTTTACCAGAAGATAATTGTTTAGAATTATCATCAGTAAAAATATATAAAAATATATTTTTTCTAAAAAGTATATTAAGTATATAAGTGTGGACTAACACTTTAAAAATGTAAAATAAATAAGTATATTAATATATTGGTCAGTGTTCTTAACAAATATATTGTCATACTCTCAACTCTCAAGCCACATACACACGTGAGACGTGAATTAAATTATCATATGAAATCCATAAGCTTTATCAAGTTTCTTGCAAAATTTGTAAAACCAGTATAGAGTCCGGTAGTTGATCAGACATACACGGATATTGTCGAGCATATAGTGAAGATATATTAAATTTAACGGGGTAGTCAGAGAACGGAGCGCTATCTCTACATACCTCTTTCGCCTCTACATAGATATCATAAGAAAGTTTATTAAAAATACTTGTAAGTATGCGTAATAAATTATAATAAGGTGGTAGGCCATCTTATTAAATGACCTTATATAATAAAAAAAATTAACCGGTTGTTAAATTCAAATATATTATTTTTATTTGTGTACAAATAGTTTCACTGACCGTCCGTTAACGTCAGAAATTATTGGAATTTGGAAAACGCCGTCAGACATAGGTTTGAATACGCTTCCACATATCATATAATAATAATGTAATAATATACTTGTAAATTTGAAATTTCATTTATTTTATGCGAGAGCAGTTCTTCATTTCATTTATGTGCAAATACAACGAATACAAAAACAAATATCGCTTGCCTTGACAAGGAGTTGTCATATGATGTTGTAATCTTAAACAATAAAAACGCTAATTTAGCATGTAACATTTACTTAATAGAGGTCACAATCGTATAAATCAATTATCACGTATATATTTATGTAGAGGTGTACCGTGATATCCAATGTTCTTAAACGAGTGACAATTTAATTACTCAGGCGAGTTATGATAGTGGAAAAAATAAAAAAAAAAAATTATTGATTTAATATTTCATATAATAACTGATCGATCTTAGCCGGTCGGATATAGAAAAAAGAAACCGGAGAAGTGCGAGTCGAGCTCGCCCACCGAGGGTTCCGTACAAAAATTGAAAGTCACGACCTTTTTCTGAAATTTAGGCTTAGCTTAACCAGAGCCCTTTCATCTGATACCTCACTTGAACTAGCGGCTTTAATATGAAATCGAATCTACGAATCCATGAATTTTGATTCCTTTCATAGCGTTAAATACTCATTTTTTACGATATATCTTTTTTGTTTATATAGAAATATGTTTTATATGTAGCATATAGTATATGTTTTTCATCAGGAAACCATCGGGCCGTAGATCTAAGTATATGGTTTGAATTTCAAGCCGATATCTCTATTTTCCTGAGATAAAGGATCTTGACAACAGACAGACGGACATGAGTGTAATTTTATAAGGGTTCTTTTTTCTTAAAAAGTACGGAACCCTAAAAAAGGGTGGAAAATGAATAGGTGTACTATAGAAATGAATCTATTTTGGAAAATTCCAGAGACGCGTGAAATACTCTTAATAATTAGATATTTTGAGTATTTTACGAAAACTGTAATACACTATAAATAAAAAGCAAACATCAGTGAATAAAGCCGGTGCATAATAGAATAAACTACAAACTTTCAAAGAATAGAAACTGATAACTCTAACTCATTTCAGCAGAGTCTGTACAATAACTAAAGTAGACAGACAGTACTTTTCATCGAGTCGTTTTGTATATATATATATATAACTATAGTAGCCTACTTCTCATAATAAAATCATGCTTGGCCATAATGAAACTTAAGTTTCACTTTCGACTTTACCTCGTATTTCGGTCAGACCTAGTTACGGATTTCTTTTAAAATGTTTTATTTTAATATAAAAACTGAGATACTTATGTTGATGTGAGCTGTTGTTAAATAATTATAAATAAAAAAAAAGTCAAAGTAGAGGCTCTCCTGTACATAGTTGTGGGTACGATTCCACTCTGGAGAATGAACTACTTCCATTTCCTCGCTCTCGCACAAAGACACGACAACTCTGTCTTCTAACTAAAAAAAAGGTCGTCTCAAAAATATGGCTATATTAATCGATGATAATTGAGATCACCCTAAAAGTTTTGCCTTTTTGTTCTGAGAAGTTCCAGAATAGGTTTATGTAGAAAAAGTTTTGTTTGGAAAAGTTGAGTACCTACAAGTTATTTTCGGTAACGGTGTGAGACCTTCAACCTCGTATCCTGTTTCACAGCATTATATCATTTCGTATATGGAAGGTTCTCACCTTGGATGTGGAAACTGAGGTAAATGGACTTTTAAAGGCAAGGGCTCTCTTGACTTTGACTTTCACTTTGAAAGTAAATATTACGATATTAAAATATAAATGATAAGAATTTACGTCCCTACTAGGTAAAAGGAAATATAGAACGCTTCGACCTAAGTTTATTTTTTTTGGGGTATTCCCAGCAAGATATCGAGATTAAATTACACATCTTTTGTGTAACTTTTATTGGCTTTTTATTTAGCGTAAATGTTTAAATTTGCAAAAAAAAACTCCCGCTTAGAAAAAAAAATCTAGTGATCACTCCTGTAGTCCTTTGCCTGACGAGCATAATGCAACAAAAACCAACTTCACGCTGTATCGCGCACACAGCGGGCAAGGCAGAAGGCCTAGTGATAAGACACTCCATTCCCCATTCTCACTGTATTCTGGCTCAACGCCGCTCTTAAGCAATATAACAACCGGATAATGGAAGAGACTTGTGGAAAGGAAAGTAAGTATCTTTTTATCAAAACATCTGCAATAAAAAACAGTAGTGTTTGTGGTAATAAATTAGTTTTTTTTGCATTTTAACCACTTTAAAGTATCGTGATATGCAACGGAAAGCTGTTCTTTGTTTCAAATTTACAGCAATTATGTATCTGGAACGATAAGCATTTAAGTAATTATAATCTATGTTGGTCAGACTTGAGCCTACTAGATAAACAATAGTCTATTCTTTATTATATCTGTATTATATTTTTGTATTATACTTTTATTATCACCATCTTTTGTAAAATCTGACACGCATATAATAATTTTTCATTCTATTTAATATTGTTATGCTTTGACACGACACGTAAAGACATTGCATAAACGTAGTATTAGCTAATGATCAGATTTATCCTCATTTCCTGTTATCTCAGGAAAAAGAATTGTTGGGATAAATATATTTGTAAACAATTTGATTCACTTTGATTTGAATGTTTATATAATAGGTAATTCATGATGTATATACGTGACTGGATAAAAAATACGTCATTTTCTAATAAGACCTGATATGGATTCATGATGTTAGGAAGCTGTGGGTGGAATTAATTAGTTAAGTCTCAATGAAAATAAATAATTTTTTAAAAAATATTCTTATTGTGTAAAACATAATAAGTGTAATTTATAATTCATTTTAAAAAAAAAAGAATATTTTTTAATTCACTCACCAAGAAAAAGCAAAGATCACACACACGATCTGATTGCAAAAAAAAAATCCAAAATCTACACTAGCTCACTGTAAATATAATAAAAATTATTTTAAATAACTTGATCTATAATTGAACGACGGCAATGGTACCACCGCTGCGAGTGTCGGCTCAGCACTGACGCTCAAGGAGAGTAGGCCGCCACCACTATGTCAATTGAGCTAGCTCATACTTTCTAAGGAAACTGAAAAAAAAAAAAAAACTACAACAATAAGCTCCGCTATTAGATACTTACTATTAAATATAATTATAATTAGTTTACGAAATGGAATTATTTCAACATTTCACACAGATTAACTTCATGGCGGACCGGTTCTAGCATCTGTCCGTCTGTCCGTCCTTTTTCTAACTTTCTTTGACCTCAATATTGTACATATTGAGTACGTTTCGGTGAGCATTTTATAACGTAACGTTATGGTATTTTCATTTTCGAAGCGATAATAAAAAGTGAAATTCATTATATTTATTAGCATTTGTCATTGTATATTCTTGATTCTTAATTTTTATAGCGGAATTAATATTCGTAAATTGTTTGTTATTCAATGCAATCTAGTGTCTAATCGAGATATTTAATGAATATTTATAATGATATCATGTCTCACAAACCGACGAGTAAACCAGAGAATGTAAAAATATAGAGCAAATTTTAATGTAATATCGAATGTTTTTTTCTGTCTGTACACGGAGGTTATTTATTTGATTTTATTTATTTATTTTTAAGACAAAGCGCGGGGTTGAGTTCCGCTATGCAGCGCACGATGTCTCATAAATAGAGCACTGAGTAGGGATCGGTGTGTCTGGGAACCGTGTGAAATCTGAATGTTTCTTAGTACGAATTGTTATTCACATCATTTATATATACATACCGCCATTTTCAATTAGTATTTTTAAGTAGCGGCCCGCCCGCGGCTTCGTCTGCTTGAACTACATGATTATTCGCTTAATACACAGTATTGACTGACAACTATAATGACTTCTACAATGTTTTTTTACGATATCACCGTAATTTCTATAAGAATTTTTGATTGTTTTGAAATAAAAAATATGATGAATGTCTATGCTTGATATTTATAATACAATACATTATTAGATGTTAGAGTGTTGATACGTTGATACGTTAGCGAACTCGTGTAAAAGAGGTTAAATATAGGTGACAAAGACTATAAAAGAAATCTCTTAAGGTTTAGCTGGGCTGTTAGGGTTCCATATCAGCTGTTCCAGATCTTCATTTTTATTATGTGGACAGAAAATTCTTGTTGTTGATCAAATTTTACTAAGATGCTATATTTATATCTCTTAGATATTAGATGGGCTGCTAGCGCCAAAATGAAGGTCTACAGTACCTGTAGCTGCGTGCTATGGCCAGGTACTGTAGACCTTCATTTTTGTTACGTGGGTGGAAATTGTTTGTCATGTTGTTTAATTTTCCCCAAGGCAGTATATTTATATCCCTCATAGTTTAGACAGGCTGTTAAGGCTCCACATCAGGTATCGAGATTTTCAAATTAAACTGTAGCCTAGACTTAATAGCTATATAACAAAAAAGTTTCATTCAAATCCGTCCGGTAGTTCCGGTGATTAGCGCGTACAAATAGACAAAAAGCCAATTTTTTATGTGTACTCGTATTTGGGCTCTATTACAGTTCCCGAACCGCCCTCAATTATTATTTTGTACATACATTCAATGTACAGACGCGCAATTTTTATTTTTTAATTATATGTATAGATTAAATTTATATGCGGTCAGTCGCTACACAACAAGCATGCTTCCCATATTTGGCGGAAAATACGTAACGCTGGGTTTTAATATTGGACACTTGTCTACTCTGCTGTGTGCGGGATACAGCGTGAAACTAAAAAAAACATATTATTACAAATTTTATTTTCTGGACTTTGAAGTAAAATTAAAAAACATAATCAGAATCCAATTTATCCAAATTCTTTAACATTTTGCTTAACAATTTTAGCGAATAACCGCTATTTGTTAATTTTTCTAAATTTTGATCATAATTACTTAGAGATTTCATCTCGCGCTAAACACATCTCTGACCTCGTAACAAATAAGCTGAAGTTTCAATTCAAGGCCAACAAATTGCTAAGTGTTTCTTTAAAATAATATAAAACAAACCTCTGCTGTTGTAAATATTTAATCCATATTTTAAATAAAATATTGATTGATTTTTAGTGGTTCGCCAGGTATTTGAAATATTGTGATTTTTTAGAAAAAAATTGGATTGTTAAAGAAAATTGGCAAATGCAGCCCTACTGTTGAGGCTACGTTTGTTACTAGCAATAAGTATGTTTTCTAATGCACTTAGATCATGGTTAATGTTAATTTTAAAGCACTGTGGAAAGAATATTTCGCAAGTATTTTTTCAGAACATACACACAGTCACTCCTTTGTGCCGCTGCGCCACCATGACCTAATAATAATATATAATATAGCATAATAAATAATAATGTATAATTACGTTAGCGATCATAACTATCATTTAAAATCCTATAATGCGATAATAATAATTTACCAAATATGTATAGCTATTGTTTTACCTAAAAAATTAAAGTGTAGGTAAATTTATAGAGTTAAAATTTAATTAATAGAAAAATCAACCCTTTAATTAATCTTTTAATCTATATAAAAATAACTTTTTAAAATAAGACATGTAAAGAATCATACTTAAATATAATTTGTATTCATTTTCATTTACAAAATCTTTTTCTTTGGTATGTGTATCCAATCATATGTCATATTGCAGGATAATGTAATTAAATCTAGGCTGTCAGACGTCAGTGCAGGCTGTCAAATGTAAACAATATTAAAAATGGCTCTTCCTCTCGGAATAAAAAGTCACTCTCAAAAGGTTTGCAGCCTTTATAAAAGGGCTTTGCGTAATTTAGAAGCGTTTTACGACAGACGGTAAGTAAATGAAATTAGATAAATATTAATTAAGGTTTTATTACGCCATTACGTAACCTATTGTTTTTGCACAAGTAACCTTTTATTTTTCAGATTTTTAATATGTTGTTTTATTATCGAAATCGAAAAAAGTAATTTTGAAAATTAGTCAATATGAAAATTATTATAAGGTTTTTTTCTTACACATTTTAAGTAGCTTTTAATGTTTTTATGTAAATATAGAAATTATGTATTTGTGTGTAGTTTTGAAATATACAGGGTATTTTAATCATGAAATAAAATAAAGCAAATAATATTTTAGTAAAATTTATAGATTGAATTAATTTATTTAATTATATATTAAACAATATCTTTTCTAGGGTATATTATGTTGAAAACTTTTATTTACAGCCATGTATACCGTTACCAGGCTGTTTTGCTGAGAGAACGTTTCGATAAGAATGTGAAAGTTACAGACTCCCGTTTAGCGCAAAAACTGCTTAAAGATGGGGAAGAGGAACTGTTCCTCACTCAACATCCTGCTCCAAAGAAATGTAAGTATTTCAAATTATTATACATAATTACTAATTATAGAAAATAAGCTGTAACAATTATAATTAATTTTGATCAATAAGATCATGATTTAGTGAATACCGTCCTCCACTCATTCACAGTGAAAAATTTCCTCATACATGCCCTCTTGGGATTTTTATGCTTTATACTTATCCTTCCAGTATCATCACTACTATATTCTCAAAGACCAAAAAAAGGTTTACATTGCGTTTTTTACCACTCGCTCCTATACATATTATACTACTACTAATATATATATTGTTTATATCAATTTCAGTTCCAACTAGTGTCGGAGGTGTGGCACACGAGCGTGTTGTCACTCCACCTGACTGGGTACTTGACTACTGGCATCCATTAGAAAAGGCCCAATACCCAGAATATTTCAAGCGTCGAGAGGAAAGGAAAAAAGAATTTATTGCAATGTGGGAGAAAGAGTATGGCAAGCAGGACGAAAAAGAAAAACACCATTGAGTTGTATAGATAATTTATGTTAGTAAAGTAATTGATGTTACTTCTTTTTGTTTTATTTTAGTGTACTTTTGAAGGAATTAAATGACATTTTTTATTTCAATAAAATTTGTATATAAAATTTTTTGGAACACAACACCTTGCTGCCTAAACAGACCAAAGTAACTACTACCAATGTCTTAGACATATCAAAAGGATCAATACATTAATTTGCAAACCAGTTAACTATATAAATGTGCATCTTATAAGAGATGAAAAACATTATTTTTTGCAGACCACTTATGAAATAAAAATATGTTGGGAGATGTGGTTATTATATTGTATATTTAAGACAATTTTCATTTTTATTACCCAGGTTTTGCATTATCTTGTATGTACATATGTAATATTCTGTAATACCTCATCTCCAGAACCACTGAACAAATTTCGATACATAATTGTCCTCACTTTTTATCTTAGCAGCCCATGTTATTAGATAAGAAACATTAAAAAAAAATAAACATGGCGACGCCAATGTACTTAGTGAAATATTTTGTTCTCGAACACTGCAAAATGGGTATAAAATTAAAGGGCTCAATATAAAGATTTCAAATAGTTTATCATGGTTATCAATGCCATAATGCTAAATAAAATTAATTATTCAATCAAAAAAAAAAGGGAAAGATATGCTAAATAAAATACTCCAAACCTTCAAAACTTTTAATCGTTAACTTTAAACTATGTATATAAAAAAATAATATGCTTCTGTTCATATGTAATGTTTAAAGGCTATATAACATACTTTAGATTAGTAAAGGCTTAGTAAATCCTTAAACCGCCAAAAATATTAAGAATTAAAAAATAAAACAATAATAAAAGAAAGAATAAAGCGTAATAAAATTAGGTAAATATAAATTTTGATCAATAGAATGTATATTTATATTGTAATATTTAACCATAAACAAAAAGGGTGAATGACTAACAATTTTACAGTAAGGCCTAAGTTTTATGTAATTATAATTTTATGTGCACAGCCAAAACAAAAAATATTCAGTGCGACAGTAATTATATTTTATTTATAAAAAAAACCATCAGAGATTTACATACATTAGCCAAAAAAATGTGTAATTTATATAATTCTAATAAAAAAATTACATAAGAAACTAGCAGTAAGAAGTAATTGTACTTAAAAGAATTTTGAACAACCATATAAAGAATTGCAGAATGTGATCTAACGCTGTCCTGTCACATTTTGTACATTTACAAATTATTAGGCTATCTTTCTCTTTTTCAAAACAAGAGAGATCTCAAAAGATTGCATCATTGGTGGCCATCTTTTAAATTAAGAATATCTCATCTGACCAAAGTAAAACAGCCGATATAAATTTAATTTTATATTTATATACATAAAACTAGCATCAATTTATTTTTCACACCAGATCACACACATAATATGTTAAGTATAATAAATGAGCCTTTTTTATGTCTGGAAGTCATTCTATTAAAAACCGTAGGCATAATATAATGCAACCATAATGTAGCCCTTAAAAACACTAAAATAAAAATTCTGCTCTTTTGGAAATGACTGTATGAAATGATTGTAATGAAATCTTCATTACAATTGAGTCCCGCCATTTTTTGTAATTTTCACTAGAATGACAGATATATATTTATATGAAAACTATATGAAAAAAAAAATATTATAATTTGGAATAAGCAAATGTCTCTTAAGTTATATTTTTTTGTTATTCTCAATTCCCGCCCAATGTTTGACCCCTTCCCCAGTTGTGTCCGAACATCGACCCTCCCGCGGGGCGCGCGCCAGTCGCCGGCCTACTCTGAGGCGCGGTACCGAAGCCACCTACATACCGAGTTTCAGGGAAGATTTGTTTTCTGAAAGGGAATAAAATAGATATTTATTACAATTTTTGCACAATGATCTATACAAAACCAATTAAAACTAAAAACTAACAGACTTCTAAGATTTTCCTAAGCTAAAATTTGTCAAACAATTAACTTCATTCATTTTTTATATAAATAAATAGCAACCCACCCACCCGTGAATTCCCCCATTTAAAGAAAATTTTGCAATAAAATTTGCAATAGTTTGGACTAAATCAATTTGGAAGTTTTTTGCATGAAAGTGGAACAAATATCCATCCTCACAAACTTTTAGTTTTATAATATTGGCAGTATTTATACTTACATGAAATTGGGTGGTGACAAGAGTGCCGGTCCACCAAATTCTTGAGGGTATTTGAACATAAGGAAGAATGACAAATGACCAATGAGGATGCCAAAGAGCTCCATTATACCCCTATAAAAATATAGTGATAATGTAATTTAGTTTATAAAACAGTTAATTAAGATAATTCTAATATAAATGAGAAAGCTTTTTTATTAGAAAAAAAAATTGGACTTGGAAAAAATAAAAAAACATGGATCATCATTGCACACAATGTAAGCATATATGTATGTAAGTGCAATGATTGTCTTTTGGTTTCCACTAATTTAAATGAATAATTTTAATTTTCATTTCCTCGTTCTGGTAAAGAGACTGTAACATTGAGGCCTGCCACTTATGTCTCATAAATTGGAATTGGATAGTCTAAAGCTAAAAAAAAATTTTAACTTACCCTCCATTAAGAACTAAGTTAAATGCAAGCAACACCCACGGCAGATACATGGCTTTGAAGCGAGTGCCAAACCAAAATGACACAATCACATCTCTGTTCAATTGACACCAAATATACAAAACTGACAACACCATAGGGTCCATTAGTATCTAAAATAAAATGTTACACCATTTTAGAAACTCTCAACTTAAACAATTTTATAAAAAAAAGTATTTGTTTTGCACATTATGTTATATAAGTTACTGTTTTATTCATATAACATATTTACAATATAAAAAAGATAATTTAAAATGTATATTTTAGGAACTTTAAGCTTGATTTACAGTCACTATCCAAAGTATAGATAATATTTATTTAAGTATAGATTTATTCCAATGTTTGTTTGAGTGGATGTAATTTATCTCTTTTTTCAACACATATCCAGCATGAATCATTATGTAAAACAAATTTAAAATGACCACTTAGCTCATATTAGGTTACTACTGCCTAGGCAAAAGTTTACATTTATTTTGAATACTTTTTCTTAAGTAGAATTAAAGCTGTCATACCTTATTTGTACCACAAAACATCATAGTATATTAAATAAACTATCAGTTCCTGAGATTAGTGGATTTATTCAAACAAATCAACAGATTTATGGGTAAATTATTGAAGAACATAAAAATACTCACAGGTAGATTCATCAAAAGGCCAATAACAACACAGCAGACCCAGTTAAATAACAACATATAAATGTAATCCGCAGGCTTTCCTGCAAACATGCCTGATTCCAATCTTTGTGAATAATTATATAGAAAGTAGCAGTTTATTAAGAAATGGAATCCCGTGGCGGGGCTTATTGGGTAATAGAATAAAGCTGTGATGGGTCGCCATATCTGGAAAATAAAACTAATGTTAGTCTTTAAAGATCCATATTTTTTAAGTTTTTTGTTAAAAAATTATGTATAAAGGCAACTATGATTTCCACTTAGAAAAATTAATTATATTCATTTTCCTCACTCTCATAGCTAAACAAAGCACTGAATTGATTTCCAAAACTCAATATGAACAAAATTAGGAATGCAGTGTTTTAACAATAGGTTCAGATATGGTATAAAGATTAAGAAAATATCCTTGTTTTCCCATTATCTTGTAGATTAGACAGAGAAAATAAAACCTCTATACTTTTTTATTCTTTAAGCCCACATAGAACACATATGTTGAGCTAAATGGATAACTAAGCCAATAGCCTTCGAAGATTATTCAAAAACAATTTATCATATTTATAAATATGATGCAATTTATAAATAATGCATATTTTATTATAAAAAAGTAATATGTTTAATTCATTGATAACGAAAATAGAACATATTTATAAATGGTCAAATAATAACACACAGCAAAAAAATATGATCATTTTCATTATAATTTATAGTATAAACGGAAGCTAATGGACACCCACTCAAGTAATTTTATTATCACTTAAAAAAAATATCAGCTTTACATTGTATCAACCTAATGTTAACACACTCCATTCCTCACTTTCTACCGAAGCATTGCGTGATGAGTGGCAGAACTCGACGCCGCGCTTTTGCCTCGTCACCAGAGCAAAGACGTGGAAATGTAAATAAATATTTCTCTTCCTCGACTGGGGGTTGAACCCACAGCCGTCGCGTTAGTCACAACCTAGTGCCGCTGCGCCACGACGGCGACGGATATCGCATGATATTTAAAATATGTAGATTTGCAATAAGAAACCTAATAATATAACATACCTGAAATTGATATATGAATGGATAATAGTCCAAGATGAAATAATAATAACTAATTACACCAAATCTTCCAAAAATACTTAAAACTATAGTGAATGTCAGCCAATAACGGGTAAAAAATGGCACACTATTGTACCAGTCCTTAAATTCACTCATGATTCTTACTATTCTATAGTAATGTTTATTCGTAGATGACACAGACTCGAGTTTCAACACTTTTGATCTTCATACGGCAATTGTGATTCAAATAAAACTAAATACAACAAGTACACGTGTCCCTAGCGAATTTGTCCAGGAAAGTTTGCGAAGTGTTGGAATAAAATGATATTTATGTTGTTTTTTTTACATTTTTAACATAGATAACATATCTAAAATATATAACATATCATATCTAATATAATCTGTCGATAACGACAGAGTACAAATATAAGAAAAATATTCATAACACTATTAAACTATAAAATGATTTACTGCACCATACAGTATATGATAATATTTTATATAATAAATTAAACGCTTTCGAATAGTAAAGAAATAAAAAGTCTAATATCTTTATATGTACAATTATTTTATTTTTTAACTTTTTAAATAACTGAAATATCAAATATGTCAATTCAATTTGTCAAATATTTTATAAACATAACCTGTATATTTAGCCGGAATTAGTTCAGTTTAATAGAAATATAATATTTACTACTCCTAAAAAAATGCGGAGCTTAATTAGAAAATGTGTTTCAATTAGCAATTTTTCATTTATTAGAATAAATAATATAAGACTTGTTTCTTCTAAGAGCGATGCACAAAAAGAAGAACCTAAGAATGTCGAAGAAATTAAAAAAAGTAAAATGTTATTTTTACCAAGTCATATATATTAAACTTTCGTATATTACTTTCATTTACGGCTATTATTCTTTATCTAATAAGATAAATATAATAATATTTACACTGACTGGCTATATGTAGTTATTTTTAATTTTCTATCTTAGATATTGTTGTGGAGAAATATGGAGCAGTCACTACATTGAATATTGATCGTCAAAACACTCGCAACAGTCTAAATGAAGCTACCCTTAGAGAAATAGCTGAGGCTATCAATAATTTTGATAAAGACAATGAGGCTAAAGTTTTAGTATTCAATGGTGAAGGTGGCAGCTTTTGTTCAGGTTTTGATATGGATGAAGTTGCAGAAAAGGGTTACCACGTTTTACTCGATGCTGCTGTGAGATAAAAATAAAATATTTTTAATTTTCTTATTGTGCTTATTGATTTTCATGCTATATCCTGCATACAGATAGGCCACATGGTAGGCAGAAATAACTGTCTTGTACTGCTAGAGCAGAGAAATGATAAGAATCAGTCATCCCAAGCAGGAGTTGAAACCACAATTATCATATTTACAATTATACAATGTGCTACTGCTCTAAAATAAAATTTGTTTAAAATAAAATACTTTTCAGTCAAGACTTTTGCGAAGGCCATTATGTGATAAACCTACAATAGCAGCAGTAACAGGATATGCTGTGGGGGAAGGATTTGAATTGGCACTTGCTTGTGATTTAAGAGTCATAGAGGATACAGCAGTACTAGGGTGTCTTGGAAGGAGATTTGGTATGTATTATATTATACATTTTTAATTATGGTATTAATTACTCTCCCTTATATGAGGTAAAAAAATGTAAAGGTGAAAAAAAGAAACAATTCATTTAGTAATATATTTAGTACTGTAAATAGCTGTTGTAACATATTTATTTGTGTATTCAAATCAGCCAATTCAAATTCATGATTAGGATGTTGAATTGGCTTAGAAATTAATTTATGAAGAATTATCCTATAGCTTGATTAATTTTCTATTTTATTAAATTTATTTTTATAAAAAAATTTAATTATTTTTTGTTAATTATCATAAACTCTGCAATATTAATAAAAATAGGTTCTGTACCTTTTCATTTTTGATTCCCCAATATTATAGAAAGATTATCATTATTAAACCAATTTATTTTAATAACATGACTTTGATGAATTGAAGCTATTGGAAGATTCAACCAAATCTCTTTACGAGAATTACTAGCTTTTTCCTCAATTAATAACATCGGCTGATTAATATCAGCCTTTTTTTCAACTTTTTACTTTTATAATTTAGTCTAGCCAAAATCTGTCTTGCCTACTGGCAGGAAGTGGGCATCAAAATTTGTCCCACAAATATGGCACCAATTAATTTCAAATATGAAGTCTCAAAGAAACATGAATTATAATTATTGTAAATATTTTATAGTGTTTTTTCTTTCATATATTGTATCAAAATAAACTATTTTAGGTGCACCACAAAGTATGTATGGAGGTAGACGTCTAACAGCCCTCATTGGTCTCTCCCGAGCCCTAGACTTACTAATAACAGGTCGGCCAATATCTGGTGCAGATGCAAATGTAATGGGTTTAGCTTGTAAATTAACTACTACTGGCACTGGTAACTATTTGTTTTTTCCATTTTCCATGTCATCTGTCAAGACACTTTTTCTCTGGAACACGTGGAGTTATTAATAATATATAGTATATACTATATATAGTAATTAATAATAAATATTTAAGCCTATAGTCCCTTGAAGCACAGAAAAAGTTAAACTTCTGAGTTAACGCAATTAAAAGATACAAGAATTTAAGTAGCCGACTTGCTACATAAATTCTCTACATAAATGTTCGCTCGCACTTAATTGGTTTTTTATTTACTATTATCACTTTGGTAAGGAAGAGATTGAAGCCATAATGCTTGAATATGTGATTTAACACATATTAGTTATTCGACCAAACAATTCACCCAAAAATAGTTAGTTAGTAAATACATGGTATGTACCATGTACACAGTAGTAAAAGTTTTGATGTCTTCATTAACTTCATTGTCTTCAAAACAAGGAATAATTTATTTTTTATATATTATATTATAATATTAAATTCAAATATACACATTTTTTTTTGTTAAATCACAGCTCTCGGTGAATCCATAAAACTAGCGAAATCTTTAATAAAATTCCCACAAAATGCTCTCATAATGGACAAATTGGCCGCTGTCAATTCACAATTGAATCCGAACAGCGAGGAAAGTATGAGAGATGAAGCAATCATGCAAAGCTTATTAGGTTCTGCTATGGAGGATTTAAATAATGGTATAAAGAAGTTTCAAGGGGGTAAGTATGCATTATACAGTACAATTAATGTTATATAATTTACATTTTTGTACTTTTTAATTTTTACTTTTAACATATAAGAGTGGGCAGAGGGAATTAAGACATTTTGTTTGAGACATTATTAAGACATTTTGTTGTCTGTCTGTTTACACAATATGTAATATTCACACAGGACATTGGCTGTTGAGTTGCGGAACTCACCGCCGCGCTTTGTTTCTTCCGTTTTAATCAAAATCTTTTAATTAATCAGTGTAGTGTAATTTGTTTTGTAACTATATTTGCTTTATGTCAATTGTTATTTTTGTTCTTTGAATCTCATACGTTTCACTAAAGACTAGCTGCAGCGTGAAAATAGTTTTGATTTATTTGATATATGTAAATAGGAGAAATTATGGGATAAAAGTTAAAGTTCGAACCCACAACTACCTTATGTTATCATAATGGCAATAATTACAGGCATTGGAAAGCATGGCAAGTTCTATAAACTAACAGAAGTGCCGTTGAAAGAATGGGAACTGGAAGAATCCTTTGAAGAAATTGTTAAAATAGATGAAGACAAAGAGAAGAAACCTTAAGTTTTATTTAGTTAAAATTTTTGGCTTTATATGAATTAATTTTTATTTTAACTTTAGTGTATGTTGTAGAAGGCGTCTATTAAATACTAGTCTATTTATTTTAGTAATGATATCGCAGTTAAGTTATTAAATGTTAATAAACTTAATTTTTTTTATTTTCCAACTCTGGTAAAAACATGCAAGGAAATGAATATCTCAACACTAAGTTCTGTTAACATTACAACTATTCATTTATATTTAATCTACCTTTCTGCCTGTTAATGTGGGACTAATATTTCAGGGTGTCCACAACTCATTGACTGTACTATATATTTATGTATGCTTTATAATCTTTATTTTTAGTTAAATAAACCTCAAGATGTTAGGTTAAATATGTGGTAATTTTTTATTCTTAATTAAAAAAGTATATCTAATTTTCTTATTTCATTTATGATATAACAATTATAATATAAAGCATAGTTGAGGACCTTCTTAATCTCAAAAAATCACTTACAATATAATAAAACAAAATAATATTTTATAAAGCATTATTTATTAATATTACAATTATTCATCTTTAATCCCCTTTTCTGCCTGATACTTGTAGTGTAAGTCCGAGCAGTCCTCGTTGGAAATGTTAACCCAGCCCTTGTCATTGATGTGGTAGACTCTAATAATACCACCAGAGTAGGCATCACGGTGGGTCGCGTGATAAATAGCACGACGACCGAGTTCTGATGAAAAATATAATAAAATGAAACATTAAATTATGTTTATCAGAAATATTATTAGTGATAAACATAGTAAGTTCTACTGAATCACTAAAATACAAGTATTAGATTCTATCATTGGTGCAATTCTCAATTATAGAATCTAATACCTGTATTGTGTAATACAAGGTAAGAGACATAATAATAAATATGTAATTTCTCTATCAAACCTTGTGCCTCTGCATCTTCCAAGTCCCAGCTGTAACCTGAGTCCAAAACACCAAAAGCATACACAGATCCAGAGCCTACAGAGAATACCTTGCCTGGAGTGCGAGTGCCTTCACTGTCTACATAGTATAGTTGAGCACCCTGAAATATAAAAATGAAAAATAGTTACTATATATAGAATTGATATAAAAGTTTAATGTAAAGCTAGGAAAACATAAAATATTTCCATTTTGCATGATTCAAGCCAGTTATTATCTCTTTAGGTCAATTTACCATTTTATGCTTTTCTTTTAAATTTCACATATGTATCTCACATGTAGCAGGGTAGGCAGGGGAAACCTAGAGACCAAGTGGTGAAATAGTCTATCCCTCCAATTTCTTGTGGCCTTGTGGTTTGAGTAGCATAGCTCGACACCACAACAACAACACAACTCCACATCCATGAAAATACTTATTATTTTATTCAACAATATTATAATTTTAATAATGAAAATGAAATATGAGGTTGTTGTTGTGCTTGGACACAAGGGTGTAATTGTAACGCAAAGGTTTTTTGATTAAAATAAATACATAATACTTACTCTCTTATCAATCCCAGCGAGCATCATACCCATGCTAAGTCCCATTCCTTTGTAATTGTACACCATATTAGCCATTAGTTTACTGGCAGCAGCTACAGATATGCGTTCACGGTTCCTAAGTTCATACAATCTACATTGTTTTGCTAGAACTCTGTCCCAATAGACACAATCTGCTGCACCACCGGCAAGGGTACCTAGAAAGATTAAAATTGTTTTAGCTTCATGCTGCATTTCACATGGAATAGGTTAGACACTGAAATCAAGTGTTAAGATAGTGCATTCTCCATGTGCTGCCTTATATTCTTGGATTTAAAATGTCATTTTACATGTTTCTATATTGATTGAAATGACAACTTGATGTTATTTATTTCATTAAGTGGTTTAACTAATTTCTACTTACCAAGTAAATAGTCATTGATTTCAACAATTTTTTTCATGGATTGAGAACCAATAAATTGACCTCCAGTAGCTCTAGAGTCTACTGCGAGGAGCACACCTCCCTGTAAATATAATCAATATATGGCATACTATATCTAGTCTGATAGGAATTATGATTTATAAATACACGACTTATTTAAATTACTTAATAATTATAAGTTAAATTTGAAACAATAACTTACTTTGTAACGAAATCCTAATGTTGTAGTTCCGTGATCAAATTCAATCTTGATCTGGCGGCCGGTTTCATCTTTAGTGTTGAACTGCGCTAGAGTTTCTACTGGCTATAAGATTAAGAACACCAATAAATATATATATTATATATAAGAAATTATCTTAATTTAGATAAAATAACCTTCACTTACGTTTGCAAACGGTGGTGTAGCAAGCTGAGCACAATTATTAAAATTTTGGGTATACCCAAGTACATCATTGTCCATTGACAGAAGAGAATCAGTTGGTTTTAAGTTGATTTTCTCATCTAAACGACAAAGATCTAGTAAAGCCATATTTCTATCTTAATTTCCTATTATTACTGTTTATTAAACTAAACTTTAATTTTCTGAATGGGATGACAAGCGAAAATAAAATGCTAAATAACGCCGAAAGCGATGACAGCTGTCACATTTCTACACAGACTAGGTAAGTATATAAATATTTACCCAGTCCCTTTAAAATATTTTAATTTTAAAACTATTTTAGATTTTAATTAATGTTATTTATCTAATATATTCTATATTTAATTTCCGCTATTCGCTGTCCGTTAAAACGAATTACAATAAATAAATCTATTGACTACGAGATGACACCTCTGTAGCACCAAGGTTTGAAGTTTAGTATAATAATTTATATATATTCCATTCTATGATAGATGGTAGCACTCGACTAAATAAGCCGAAGAGAAATAAATTGATAAAATAATAGAAACGGGTGTTATAATATATATCGTTGAAATACTTTTATAATTAATTAATTTTATGAATACATTAAGTTGCTTCAATAAATTACAAAAAGGAAAGAGCATATTCACGCAATATCCCATAATAGACGCCTACATAAAAATTTAATAATTAAACTCAATTCTCAAGTAGAAAAAAACCAAACTTACCCTTGAATTACTTGGAAATACAATATATTTTTAATTATTACAAAATATTGAGTAAATTTTTGTATCATGTAAAACCATGCGTGATAATATTGTTTTAAATGTTAAATAAGAGACAGCACATCGGTCAATTACGATTAATATACGATATATCGATCTAATAAGTAAAAAAAAACTAATTTCTCAGGTATGTATCAGTATTACCTTGCAATGAGGATCAAAAACACATTTAAAGAAATAAATATTAACAAAAATAAACTTCATGCTATTTTAAAATGCTATTGCTATTACTCTTCAAATTTTAGTGAAACAAAAGCAAAACGATAGGTTACAAATTAATGGGAAAATACTAACGGGTTAAGAATTATAAAATTCAGTGAATACAGCATTATCGAATGAATAGTTCCGCTCAACCTGTCATTATTCTATGAGTCAGTAATTTACATATTATTGTTTACAGCCGACGGGAACGCGACGACATTGATACGATAACTTTACTAAGTTAGCGTATATATATTTTTAAAAAGTATAACATAAGTTTTAATGCAATGTTTAAATTAAGGCCGTCGTGGCGCAGTGGCACAAGGGTGTTACTGTAAGGGGATGGTTATGGGTTCGATCCCCACTCGAGGAAATGAAACCTTTATTAACATTTATTTATTCATTTCTTCGCTCTGGTGTCGAAGCAGGCGAGTGGCGTTGAGAACTGCCACTCAACACGCTATGCCTCCAGAATTCGGCCGAATGTAAGGAACGTAGTGTCAACACTAAATTCCCGCTGCCTACCCTGCTACGTGCGGGATACAGCGTGAAGCTGATTAGTTTTAATGCATGTACATGCAAGAAAAATTCAATGTCAATTTCTGTTTTTGGGTTCCGTACTTAAAAGAAAACCTTATAAGATAAATATGTCGCCCGTCTGTCAAAATCCTATATCACAGGAACGCTTGGAGATATCGGGTTGAAATTTAAACCATATGCTCAGATTTACGGCCCCGTGATTTCCTGATTATAAAGTAGTATTAGTAAAAAACCTAATTCTATATTTGCTTAGAAAAAAGATATGGCCATTTATAACGTAAAAAATACGTTAATCGACACTATAAAGGGAATCAAAATTAAAAGTCTTTCTTTTTTTTCTAAAATCTCTTTCTATACCTTCATATATATTACAAAAAAATATCTTAAACTTTTTCTGGCATTGTGTATTATTGTTAGGTTTGATATAATAAAAATATTGGAAAGAAAAATTTAGGGCTTTTTATCAGAAGTAATTTTTTAACATGATTGTTATGGAACAAGTACTGGAATTCGAATATTCGGTCTAACGGCAGGAATAATCCACAAAAACATTACCTAGTAAAAGCAACACAAAATGAGCGGATTTGAAGTTCTGAATAAAATTATAAAAAAATATTATATTAAATATAATAAAATATATATATTAATAAATATTAAATAAAAATAATAATAAAAAAGACAAAAATAAAATAATAATGAATTAACTATACAATCTAAATATATGTCAACACTATAAATCTCAAAACCAACATGTACCTCTCTCACGAAACATTCATGATAAATATATACGCATATAATTTGTTAAAAAACTTTAAAAATCAGATTCCAAGAGTCGTGAAACTCACGAGAGTCACGACGGATTCGCAAAGGGCGTATTAAAGAATAACCTAGTCCAGCTAAATGATAGCGGCCGCATTCACACCGAAAGTGGAAGTGCTTTTGATTTTTGGGTAACTAGTGGCTGTGGGTAACTAAAAAGTGGGTAAAAAAATATTAAATTTATATTAATTTCACAAAGCGTTTCGTCTGGAATCAGGCAAAAATATTTTTACAACATATTGTTTATAGCTTTCAATAAATGTATAACTGATAGATGTGTATAACACATAAAATATATTAATAATTATATTATATATATTATATTCTAAGTAAGTCAGACCATCCAAACGTCCCTTTCTCGATAGAGAACTATACCTTACTAAAATATGTTTTTTTTATTTCAACCAATCGTTCCTGAGATAAGAGGGTTAAGCCAAATAAATTTTTGTACTTTAATATGTTAGCTATATATTAAAGTACAAAAATATAGTATATATAAATATATATAGTATATATAAATTTACTTTATAAGAGTAGAAAATAAATATTAAATATTATACTTAAATAAAAGAAAGATATATCTACTGTGTAACACGCAGCACAATTTAGAGTATATTAGTGGATTTCTGAAATCCTTACGGTTAGTTTCCCATAGGAACCTTTGTTGAGGCTGAAGTGACCTGACTTGTCACGCGATCTGCTCCGGTATTTATAAGGGTGTCCATATATGAAGAATACGAAAATAAATGTGTTAAACATTATTTATTTAGAGGCGTACTGGTCCAGCGGTATAGCGTTTAGTTTAGACGCTGACCACGAAGGTTATGGTTTCAATTCCACTTGGGGAAATGAATTACTTTAATTTAATATGTCTTGAAATTTGGACGCAGGGAAGATAATGTCTTAATTTCCTTCCATCTACCTACCTTACCTACGAGACAAAAAAAAAATATTAAATAACTTACAATTTTTGCGATTACAGTCACGCTTGAGCCACTGCGCCACGACGGCCTCAAACACTGCTTATATATTATAAATGACTCGTTCCGTCATGTCTTCATTCAATTCTATAAATTAGTCGAAGTCTAAGAGGCAAGGGTTCAAATTCGTCCGATTTTTTTTTTAATAATAAAATAAATAAATATTTTTATATTTAGAGTTAGCCTAATTGGTTGTATTTTTTCCGACTTTTAATGTGCGAGGTGATAGAAGTAGCGTAGGATGTTTGTTTGTCATTTTGCATAATTAACAGAGTTAAATTAATATAGTATTAAGAGTTAAGACACACCGTTCCGCCCATTATCCGCCCAATTTCAATAAATCGCACGTTACTCAATACGATGAGGCGCATACGTAATTTATGCTAAATCTATTTGTAATATAAAAATAATTAGTTAAATATAATTTTTATATATCAATTCCATGAAAATGTCTACAATGTTACAGGTCACCTACTCGCTCCACTTAAGTGTCATAATGTCATACATTTTGAAGGCACGCTAACGACCGGACTCTATTGACACCCAAATTGTTACACATTAGTGTCCCCCTATTAAATAGCCATATCAACTCACGCTATAGAAGAGAATATAATTCGCCTTCAAATATAATTTATTTAGGTTATTTAGTCATAAAGACCTACATATAATATATGTGTGTACATATTCTGGAAACAAGAGAAAGCGTAGCGTTGAGTTCTGCCACGTGATACGCATTCATAGGGCTCAAAACGCCTCCAGAATTAGAAAATACCCCGAGTTGGGATCGAACCCATAACTATTGTATTTACAATCAGACGCTGCGTTCCTCGCGGCGATAGCTTCTTATATTTCGTGTTTATATTTCAATGTAATAAATATTAATCAATGTAATAAATATATATATTTAAATTTATCTTATCTTGTTTTATTTTATTTAAATGTGACCATTAGAAGCACTAATATACGAAAATTTAAATAGAACGTAAAGGTCCTTGAACGAATATTAATTACAAAACTAGAATTAATAAATATATTCCTATATTATGTTTCTGTAGGCCATAGTTTCGCAGTGGCACGGCGCCGGACTGAAAAAGCGATGGTTGTAGGTTCGATTTTTGCCTAGGGAATTTTCACCCCCGACGCATAAAGAGAGATATTATAAGGTTAGCCTGCCTATAATATCTGTAGCATTGTAGCTTCGGAATAAATAGCCCGATATGAGTGTGATTTTTTTTAATTTTTTAAATTTGTTTTCATTTCCCCGCCAGTGTGAGACAAAGTGCGGTAGAAACTAACGCCGATACAATTTTTTTTAAAGTTACATACTCTATATAATATATATGCATAAAGAAAGAATAGCCCAGGTCCCTATCAGCCTGTGCACTAAATCGTGAAGCTACTCTACAGGGTTAGGCGCCTGGGGCGGCGGCTCCACTTACTCTACAGTCAAACCGATTCTAAGTTACCTAACATTAACTAGACTCAAATTAATAGGCAGCGAGCAATTAATAATTGCTTAGATTCATAGAAAACAAATATATATTATTAAATAAATAAATATAATAAAGCGTCTGACTGTATACGATGGTTGTGGATTCGATTTCCCACTCGCGGAATGTTTAATATTTTAATTTTTTCGTTCCCAGTAAGTTAAAACGCGGCGTTGAGTACCACCACTCAAAGCGCTAAATTAATTTTACATATTGTTATAAAATGTTATTCGAATGTTTTGAAATATATTTAATAGATTATTTCCTGTTAAGTTTTCTTCAATATAGGAAAGCTCGACAAGCTAGTGCTTAGATAGATTTATGGAAACTTATTAAGTATTATTATATTATGATTGATGATTGAGTCTGTCGTGGCGCAAAATGTCAGCGTGGATTGTATTCGGGCGAATGTTATATATCTATTTATATTATCTTCATCTTAAATGCAATGCAATTGCCTTCTTCTATTACTTTCACACAAAGGCAAATATTTTGTGAAGAAAACTAAGCCCAGTCCAGTTTGAAGTCAAGGTTCGAGTCCCTCAGGGGACGTAGTGATTGAAACCGCCACGTAGTGATTGAAACCGCCACGTAGTGATTGAAACTTTTTCAGGGGCAGACCTACTTCCCTCTCCACTCGACATCGCTATAAAATCCAGTGGGCTTAAGATAAGACATTAACGGTAAGAACGAAAGATAGAAACTAAGTGTTGACTTCGTTCTATTTATTCTTATTTTATCTTCATCAAAAAAGACAATCGAGTATTGGGTGACAGAGTCAGAAAGAATAAAGAAATTTTCAAAGAAATTTTGTGAAGCCATACACTATTGATATGTAAAAGAGAAAGAAAGGATACATTTGTTATGATATAACATTTATCAGAAACCGATAATAATTACAAGTTATAAATACAACTACTTTAGTTTAAATCTTGCGATCTGACGTTTGTAAAGGTCGTCTAAATTTGAATAGAGCGAGACGGACATATGAATAACTGAATGCGGTGGAAGAGGACACAAGATATGTGAATTACGGCGTAATGCCGCACGTTGTATTAAAATTCGAAAATAAAGAATGTTGCCACCTGCCCCGAGGTGCATGTCGTATATCGCTTTAGTGTTGAAAATAAGCATGTCGATAAAAAATTTATATCTAATCAAAAATCAGGTTTCACCAGCTCTACGCTGCACACCGGGTAGGCAGAGGGAACCTAGTGTATAGACACTTCGCTCCTCACACTACGCCGAATCCTGGAGGGGTACCAGAGTCTACCATGTAAAGTAGAGGTTATTAACAACCGAAACAATTAAAAGTGGCATACGTCCTTTTCCCATAACCCTAACTTATGGGGTAATTATATTTACTAGGAGACCCAAGTGGGCCTGGCTTGCGACAGCTTACATGGTGTTTTTGAGATTTTTGAGTATGTGTCGTTTATTAATATAAATACAATTTTGAGTATATTTGAAGCACTAATATATTTTTTTAATTGAAAATAAACAAAAAGAAAGTAAGCACGTTTATAAATAAAATCCTTGAAAATTTCTTGATTTTATCTCGAATTTATCTTTTTGTGTAAAGTTTTCTCTTTTCAGACTTTAATTTAATTTCGTCAAAATTCTAGAGCATGCATCGTTTTATTCGAAACGTACACTACTAAGCCTATACCTATTTGTAAAGATTAAATAGTAAAACAAAAGATATATAGAATTGATCACAACACTATCTAAAGAGCTAGAGAGGTAGAGATCGCGCCTGCGGCTGCGTGCGCGCCACCCTCTCATTTTCTAATTATACGGGTAACCGGGGCCCGTGCGCGACCGGACACTTAGAATTTAGAAGAATTATTAATATGTGCTTGAAACACTGAAAACTTATCGAAATACATATTATATATAAATATAGGAGAGGCCGTCGAGGCACCGAGGCACAAGGATGTGACTGTAAATGCGACTGGTTGTAGGTTCGACCCACACACGGAAGAATAAATTATTACTTATTAATATTTACATTTCTTCGCTTTGTTGTTTGTTGTGTCTGTTGGTACGCAATGGAGAACGGAGTGTCCTAACACTAGGTTCTCTCTGCCTACACTGCTATGTGCGGGTTACACCTTCAAGCGGAGAGTTATAGCTCCGAAACTTACGTTTGCAACGACAATCTATTGTGTTCTAAATTTTCTCGTTAAATACGGAAATATGAAAAAACATCATTATCTACTGTAGCTTCGAAAAATAATATTATAGAATGATTTAACTTTGTTAGGATGAAGTAAACAAGGGTTATTAAATTTTTTTTTAATTATAAGAGACAGACCTACCCATTCACCTTGGGAAGCACCAAGCGTATGATGCTCATCATACGGACCACCACAGAACACACAATTATATATATTTTTAAATTTAAATATCATTATTTAATTAAAAAAAAAACAATAACACGATTTTTGTGTCATTGATTTTTTTCTAATATAGATAACAAAATCTTAGCCTTACACATATTTTTTTAAAGACTGGAATGTCCACTCCTTGAATGTAAAAGAAGCGAGTTCTTCTACATTCACGTGATACATTGATTTGTTCATATATTTTTTATTAAAATCTAAAAATATATTTTTCTCATAAATATTGCAATTTCTGTATCAAGTTGTAGTACATATTTGTGTAGTGGACATGCGTGTCTAAAGGTAGTTTTGTAAGGCGCAATAAACTCTGTCGCTGTGTTTGCTCAGTTTATTATTTGATTAATTCCTATATTATGGATGAAGCAATAAAATATTTCTATAAATAACTATCTAAATATAATTTCACATAAATTCTTGTTACTAGAGTGTACTCTCGACGTACGCGTACGCCGCTACTGTGTGGGTACATACTAGAATACAGCATTTCCTTTTAAAGAATCTATATAACGAGTTGCCTTGGCCATTTAGAATTTATCATAAGTCGGATATAACTTTTAAATATTTACATTAAACGTTAGTAAATAATAAGTATGTAAAACGATATTCAATGAAAACTCCACTACAAAATGGAAGATATCGAGCATATTACAAAAGAAAAAGAAGTATAAATTGCGGCCATATAATTTAGTAAAATGCAACAAAATGAAACGTCTGGTCATCAGAGCGTCTCCGCCGCGCAATACATAACGTAAATTATAATCTAAATTGTAGTTGTGAAGTAAGACGGTTTTATAGCGAGCGGGTGCCATACCGCGGTCCGCGATATCATCGGCCATTATTCAAATTGAGGGCCCGCGGCGCGTGGCTCCGCTTCGAGTGGTGGTGGCGGTGGTGGCGGTGGTGGTGGTAATGACAATTGTTGTTTTTATTTTAAATATGGTGAACGTGGAGGGTGGAGAGAATATTCTCTTTTTTTTATACATGTTGTTGTTGTTTTTTTTTTAATTTTTTATTACAATGTAAGCATTATCCGGCCCTCAGCTACAAGGATTCGCGATTATCTGGACTATCAGCCTCAAGCTCAGCTCAACCTAAGAAAATTTAAATGTCATATCGTATGTTCGAAAATGTTAATAATTTCTTAATAAATGTTGATTTTCGTTAATATTTATAAAAAGTTTGTGCTGCATATGCACAAAACCAGCCTTTCTTTATAAATCGATTATCCGGACGTTCGATTATCCGAACGACTAACGACAACAATTAGTCCGGTTAATCAAGTTTCTACTGTAATAGTTTCATAAGTTTTAATTATTTATTAGTATTAGTAATTTGAGATTGTGCCTCTGGAGACTATAACGATATTTTTTAAAATAAGTAGTCAAGCTTTTGAACAAATTTTACAAAGTGATCATTAAAAGTTTCCATAGACAACTAACATGGAAATAAGAAGTTTGAAAGTTTGTTTGTAATAGGTAATATAATGCACAGAGTTAATCTGTACTCTCAACTGGTTATGGGTTTGAGCCCCACTCGAGGAAATGAATATTCATTTAAATTTATATTTTCATTTATTCGCTCTGGTTTCAAGGCAATGCCGCCACTGAGCATGCAATGGCTCTAGAAATGCCTCTGAAACGGAAAGTGGGAAACAGAGTGTTTTAACACTAGGTTCCCCCTGTCTACCCTACTGTGTACGAGATATAGCCTTAAGCTGAGTTCGAGTTTTTTTAGTTACTGATTTAGTTTAGCCAAGTAACTGTTACTGCAATACTTTCAACGTCCGGTATAAGCTACAGACATACGTTACGACATTCACTTGACCTTTTCTATTCAATGAAATCTCAATTATATCATGATTAATTGACCATAACAACTATAATTATAAATTTTATCGCGTATAAACGATTTGGTCCGTTGACAGCTGGCCCCTGAAGCGATGCACTAAAAAGTCGAAAAATCGGTCACAGACAATCAAGGAACTGCCTACAGCTTACGGTAATTAGGAATAAAGTGAAGATTAATTCTTTGCTATATATATTTTAAGTATGAACGCTTCTTACTAATAACACGTCGGTTCTTTAATTTAAATGAATAGTTGTTAAATCTTTATTATTTTGACAAGTTTATTTAGGAGGCTAGAACCACTAGATGTATGTCGTTTCATATATCTATCCGAAATGAGTTAAGTAGAAGAAAGAAGTCACAATCAGTAAAAGCTTTTCCTGAGATTAATACACATAAACTTTAAAAAATATATATAAATAAATAAATTATATATAAAAGAAATTATACAAAATATTATTATATTTTAGACTTAAGAGATATACCTTTAAAATCTCCAATGTTTATATTATTTACGCAATGCTTAAAGCGACATCTTAATACGCTGTCAGGAGCAAAAAGCAATTTCACCATAACGGTCTAACGTCAAACCTGGGCATAGACAATTTTGCGCGCGAAAGATCATATCTATGGCCACGTGACCGCCAGCGGGGTCACGTGACGTTATTTATTCAGCCATACCACTTTTATTAACTCCGTGGGCACTTTATTCTGTTGTGAAAATCAATAAGTGAACTTAAGATTATATACTTCAGAATGTAAATAATCATAGTTATTTAAATGTGAAATGTTGTATGCAAGACATTGTATCTGTCACATGATGAGATAGGTATATTATATTATTACATTATTTAGTCTTAAATTTATCGTGCAAAGACATGGCGTGTTGCGTGAAAGAAATCAACACTGTAATTTTTTTAAATAAAATCGTGAACAGCCTATCTCACGAACTTCACGTTTCAATCAATATGTTGATGTTTTATAGCTTCACACTGTATTCCGCACACAGCAGGGTAGGCTGAGGGTACATAGGAACCTAGTGTTCACATGTATTTTCAATGCTCATTCTCCACTTTCTGCTGAATTCTAGAGGCACTGCGTGTGGAGTGGCGGAATTTAACGCTGCGCTTTGCCTCATCGCCAGGCCGAATACATAAAAATATTACAGGTTTCATTTTCTGGAGAGTAAATCGAATCTACTACCTACCTAGTCACACATGTGCGCCACTACTTAAGGTCCTTTAAATCTTATTGAGGTAGACGCATTTAAAATAGGTATATGAATATATACCACCATACACATATAACTTACAATTAGCTAAACAAAAAACTACTATTATTATAATTATTAAAACATATAAATTGTTTTTTTATTTAAGTATATCCCATATTCCACAATTAAGTATTCACAGCAATAAGCTCGAGCATCGGTCACCTACGTCAGTCGGCAGTGCGAAAAAAAAATAATCACTATTGTCAATACGCGTTGAGTGACACTTGACGTCCCTACTGTCATAATCTCGGGGGACGGTATGACACGATAGTATGTTTGAATGGATATGATATAAATAAATATTATTTTTGCTATTTTTTTTTCTTAATATTTATAATGTTTATTTACTACTACTAATTCATAGATTTAGTTCCTTAACTACTTTGAAAAGCAATTGTGAATTAATATTTAACATTTATTAATTAGTAATAGCAATAGGAATCGAACCCACAACCATCGCGCTTACACACTGATAACTGATTGAACACTGATAGAATTATAAAAGCTATGTACCGCATCCATATTTTATATCACCAATACACCACTCTTAAAATGAACAACACGAAGAATAGTGTTGTGTTGATTTTTGTACTCAACGTTATCCCGGACTTTATTCCGAACGCTTTCCCAGCCGTAATGAAATATCAGTTCTCCCGGGATTGGGGCTAATAGTAAGCTCGTTATGGCCCTTGGTAGGAATTTGCACATTATTAGTAATTTTGTGGTCTATGCTATATTAGCAACTAGCCTTTGCCTACGGCTTCCTCCGCGTGATCAAATTATTATTATTTTGAGTGTCTACGACAAATAATACGTTTGAAATGACCGTGGTAACTGAGACATCGAAACAATACTCTCCAATAAAAAATATTTTTTCAATTCAAACAGTGGTTCCTAAGATGAGTGCGTTCAAGTAGATTCTCATTAAAACTTATAACTGAGGAATTAAATTATGATGATAAAATCTCATTCGATTTGATGATCATTAGAAAAATAATTTTATTCCAGATTATTTCTAAAACATAAGGTACTTACTATCTATAATATTTATAAAAGTACTCCACATTCAGTAAGAGTCTACAAAACTACGATAACAGATTATAGTCGAAAGTACACTTGACATTAAAGGAAGGGTGATGATGAAAGGAACGTAGTAAACGGAAAATAAGAAAACAATAGTATTAAAATATATAAAGCTCAATGTTTGTATTATCAAAGTTGGAATGGAGATGGAAATTGGAAGTCCGTTTCCATTAAGACACTATCGTTCCCTACTTGACATCAAATTCTTGAGGCGTTAAACTAGACTTATGTAGATATTTAATTCCTAAGAAAGTCCAGATATTTTTAGATTGATTTTTGTAATTATTTATATACTACTTGGAGTCATAAATTTAGTATATTTTTAGATAATTCTTATCGGCACCACTCTCTAAAACAAACAAATTCGTCTCACTTATAAAGAACCGCATCATCAAAACGACACGTAACTAGCATCATCATGAAATCTGCATAACAGCATTTGCAGTGCGGGATTGTCGCATCATCGTGTCCCTCGGGATAGAGTCCCGCACAATAAAACTCAACTTTAACAACATTTCTATACACCCCTATCCGTCATTTTGATATAAATGATTTCAAATTTTACTATATTGTTATAAAGTTTACTTTCGTTCGTTAACTTTCATGGGATAATCTCTTTTATGGCACCATAAAGGACATGTCGCCCCCCCAGTTATTATATGCAAATAATACGCATAATTTAGGGTTTTGGCCTATTCCGTGTTTTATCTACTTATCTGTGAAATGGCTCAATTAGGAAAGCGTGTAGTTGGTCTGCGGTCGCGGAGGGTGCGATGCAAATTGCGATATCAACTCGTATGAAATATGCTAAATGATTTATCGTGACGATACATTTGAATGAGCATTCAATATATTTTGATGGTATACGAGTATTAAATAAGTATTTTGTATCTGCATTGAACGTTTTATGGGATAACTCGTGGATATTTTAATATTTATCTTTTAAATAAAATATACTGCTGAAATTAATTAATTTGAACGAAATTTATTATTTTAATTGATTAGTTCTGGTATATAATTCGCTCGAAACGCAATAAATTAGTTATTGTTAAATGTTAAATAAACTGAACTAAGTATATTATAAATTTATTTTAAAATTTTTTGTATACTAAAATTCAAGCGGAGAAAATGTATTAATGTAATAACACTGTGGCTAACGCCACCGTGTACCCACACGAGATTAAAATAATATTATCATTAAAACATATTTATACAGAGATATTTAAGAATTTGTTTATTTACCAAAAAGGTACTCTATTTAAAACTTTACAACATTTTATTATCCTATAAATTGAATTACTCATATCTTCATACATAGCAATCTTCTAAATTCAAAATTATCAACTTGGTGAAGTATATTTGCCGAATCGCAACGATTTCCACGAACAGACTAATCGCACACGACGATAAAACCATGAGAGGCTTGTTTTCGGCGTTTAAAAAAATCCCTTAAAAAATAAGAACATCGGTCACATACATTTATAACCATTAGCGTATCGCACAAAAACCATTACAACCACTAATTTCACCATATCTATCCATAAAACTGAATAAATCAAGAAAAAAGTAAACACACGACTATTAATATCTCTATCCTTATACTTAAGTTCGGAAACGCGACGATAATTACAGTACACGGACGTCGAGTTTAACGTTCGAAAATTAAAAGAGTTGAGCGATCTCGAAACGCCACGTATCATTATGTTTGCATTATTTTGTTCTTGTTCGGGCGACCCGAGGTTAGGCTGGGTCACGACACATCCCAATTAGTGATGATTTGGCATTCTAATTTATCGTGTGCACCGAGCGCGCTGGCACCGCGGCGCCCTTTCAGCTCCAAACTGTCGTGGTGTGGCGGTCGAGGATTTTATTTGTCTTAGGTGCTAATTTGTAAATGGCTTCTTAATTTTTTTATTGCTCCCTACATAATCGTTGAGTATCGATTAATCTTGTATCTTTGTATGCTTATATTTTATCTGTCATTTTGTGTTTTTTTTCTTTTGTTTCATAACATTAAACACTTAATTATCTGTTGACAGGTTTTACATTTATTATGTTTTTATTTTATAATCTACAAAAACACATTGAAATTCACACGATGTCAGGGAATAAAAAGGGTATGTTCGCGGGATAGCTGTCCCGGACATTAATTATGGCGTGACCCGGCTTTCCCGGGATTTGAAATTTAAGCGCCGCGCCGCACCGCCCTATGATTAGTCCCCATATACAATGCGCATTTAAAACTTTTAACTCACATTAAACATCATAAAAACTCCGCGTTGCTTAAGTGTTATAATTATCTAATGTTTGGTATAATATAATACTTCATTTGTATTCCTCATGAATAGGTATTTAAGTAAATATTAAAATTATTATTCTTTTAACACGCAATGCCTTCAGAATTCGGCAGAAAGTGGGGAACGGAGTGTCTTAACACTAGGTTCCCTCTGCCTACCCTGCTGTGTGTGGGATACAGCGTGAAGCTGATTTTTTTTTTATTATTGTTTTAATATGCAAGTGGATGTTTGTGTTTTTTTCCGTTTCACGCTGTATCCCGCATGTAAGAAGGATAGGCAAGAGATTCCGCCGAATCAGGTACTATATTATTCTTTAGTAGTTCTGAAGTATCAATTTTGAGAGGGTTTGAAGCTTAACGTAAGCATAATAGAGATGACAAAAAAAATTAAACTATAAAAATTCAAATATCTATTGAATTATGAGTAAGATCTAGTTATATATGTAAATTCAAATTAATCTGAAAGGAATTAGGTAAGTTTTTTTTTATACATATTATTGTTAATTTAAAGTTTTTCGGCAATGCACGAAAGTAAGACAGTATTAAATTCAACTATGATAGAAAATGATAAAATTCTACATCACTTTGAGATAAAACTATTTTTATCAACAGTTAACTTATCTTGACTTCACCTTAATTATAGTTCAAAGTTAAACAAGGGGTGAGCACGTGGCGTTCGACATGTCTCTACGTCATAAAAAAATAACATACATTACTATAGAAGAAGCCTAATCTATCTAAATATTCAGCGGAAAGTGTGGAATGGAGAGCCTTAACACTAGGCTCCCTTTCTCTATCCTGCTATATGGGGGATACAGTGTGAAGCTGAAATCGGATCTACTTAAATTATAATTTCTTTAGATTTTTCAAATTGTTGAATATTATAAAAACACTCATTAAATTTCAACTACTTCTAAGATTTCGTATATCTGCAAAAGGCCTATAAATAACTAATATCTTTTTAAAATTAGAGGGTAGTATTACTTACTGAAGTATCAGACGTAGCTTGCTAGCTTAATCAGAGCCGTTTCATCTAGTATCTTACTTGAACTAGTGGCTATAATACCAAATTTTGTCCCTCTCTTAAATCTATAATTTTTTAGGATTTCACCACAAACAAATCTGCTCTGTGAGTGATATTTTCTTTATAATTAAAAATAGACAAAATCGGTTACAAGCTTCAAAAATATAACTTATATACTTAACCCAGCTACGTTGACCAGTTATGCGCCCACGCAAACTTGTGAAGCTATCGTGTCGATAGATGTGTCGATTAGATTATATAAGCTATTTATTATTTTATTATTATACACAGCCTTCGCGTCTGCTTTCACTTGAAATTGCTATGTACTCGATAAATAAACCAAATAACTGTCTTTTAGTGTCACGCTTTAGACCAAATTTATGTACAGTTATTGAAAGTTAGAAAAAGAAAGAAAAAGAAACTTGAAATAAAACGAAAAACGTTATATTTTATGTACTATGTATGGAATATGATTAAAATTACCTTTTAATGAGTGCGAGAGTACTTTACTTATTAACGAAAAAATGACATCAAAATGATAATAGAGCAAAAATTGCATAATTATATTATAATGACATTATAGGCTTGCGATTTCTAAAGCCCTTCTATTCTATAATTTAGACAACAATTACAGGCGGGCCATGATTGTGACCCATTACCTAGGCTCGATGGTAAGGTTAAATGCAAATTGGCGGCAATTTATTAGATACGAAACACCTGTGATTATAGACTGAAGTCAAAGTAAAAAAAAAAAAAATGTCTATGCCATTATTTTTAATATTATAACTTCAAATAGCATGTGTCGTGTTCACATTAGAATTGCTTTTGAATGTTTCAGCTTAAAAATAGTTCGTTGGTTTGCTTAAAAAATATAAATATTTAGTTTAATTAGTTGGTATTTAAAAATTTGTTTTTGTTAATATCTTCTGAATACAAACTAACTATTCGATATTAACAAATCTTAAATTTACACATTTGTGTTAGCCGTGTGGTCCCGGCTTAGAATAGGATCACCCTGGTACTGTCGGTGTCGTAAGAGGCGACTAAAGTACGTGTGGTAGAGTCACGTCGCCAGTAGTGGCAACACGCATGGGCAGACTCGACCGGATTTAATACCACCCCCGGCATTTTAAACCGGCGTGAAGTAGTGGCCCTTGCCACTGCGTTTCGCATTAGGTAATGCCGGGCCCCGGTGCCCTTCATCTCCACCTTAAAGGCCGGCAACGCACCTGTAGCTCCTCTGGTGTTGCGTGGGGTCGTGGGCGGCGGTGATCACTTACCATCAGGTGACCCGAACGCTCGTTTGCCTTGTCCTCTCCCATAAAAAAAAAAGTGGATAATAATGTAGTTATATTACATTATACCTCGGTGGGTAAGTGATTGGCAAAATTTTTCATTTGGCAGGGTGAGCTCAGATTAAATAAAGAAAACCATTGTTTGTCACCGCACACCCCTTCTGCAGAGGATTTTAATTTGTCATCATTTGGGGTAAGTTTATGTTTTATTCTTATATGGAATACTTTGATTATTTAAATATATATATTTGTTTCTTTTATTGTTTTTGCTATTCATTGGAACGTTCATTATATTTTATAATCATATTTCTTTCTGTAATATGGAAGAAAATAAATAAAGTGATCAAACAAAATCCTCTATAACTAAATAGTTGGTGTTCGGTACTCTTTGTACACAGTGCTTTTATTAGACTCTCTATGTATACTACGGAATGAAAAAAAAAATTAAAAAGCCTATATGACACTCTTCCACTATTTATATTATATAAATATTAAGCTAGAGCAAAGTACTCACACAGCCTAGCGTTATAAGACTCCGTTTCCGCTATATTTTCGAGGCATTGCCATGTGGAGTGGCGGAACTCAACGCCAGGCTTTTGTCTCGATGCCAGAACAAAGGAATAAAAATATTAATAAATAATAAAAATGTAGATATTGATAATAAAAATATATCATGTAGTTCTGTAACAGATATAACTGAGGCCCGAATGAGGCGATCAAAAGTTCACCCTCAACGACTGGCTACCCCTAAATTCTATCTAAATAACTGCCCGATTACCGCCCTCACACAACTTCGGTTTTTACGAGTGTTGTTTAATTTATCGATATTACCACTGGAAGTGCAAAAGTGTTCAGGCGTTCCACTTTACGACTATTTAAACTTTAAGCTTAATATTCTCGTTGTGCCGTTATAACGGCTAGAATGTATTTTAGATATGACTGGTTGAACGAGATGGTTTTGAGTTCTAAAAAATAACAACGGCACAAAGTGGAGAGTTCAATCTAGTGAAAATTATTCAGATCTCTTATTATATATTTTTAATTCAATTTTTTTCTTTATTGATAAATTAATTAGGTTTTTAATAAAATGGTCTGCTGTAAAGTACACATGAAATCAGAATAAAAAATATTCCTATATCATAAATATTATCGATTTTCCATAGTCGCGTCACTACTCTGTGGATTATTTAACTGTAATATTGTTAATAGTCCATTTGATATACTCTTTGAAGATTAAAAAGGAATATACTAAGTTATATCGTGCTTGTGATTATTTGTAGATTACAAAGTATGCTGTACGGCGCTATACAATTCTAACGTTGATTTTATAAATATAGGGGCCAATCTCTGAAGTGAATGCACACATAACTGAGCAGCCAAACCAAAAATTAAAAAAGAAAATAAAATTTTACCGTACTTTTCTAATTTCAGTTAAGTTATAAACGAGATTTCTGAGTGCAGTCATTTAATTTTCTTAAACTGTAGGTACTGCCAAATTGCTTTTAGTTTATTTATTGAAAATTTAAATTCAAAATCAAAAACAATATATAATTATTATTTTTAAATAAAATACTATTTTAATTATAGTATCATAACAGCATAATCTCGTATTTATTGGACTTCAAGGAAAATTTATATAATATATATAAAAGATTAAATTTATTAGAAAAGACCTTAATGGGGCAATGAAAAAGCGTCTAACTGTTAATCTGATGGTTGTAAGTTCGATTCCCACTCGGGAGCATGACTCTTTGTAACGAGTAAGAATGAAAAGAAAATTCTCCTTTACTAGGTAACTAATTATAGAATGTTCATCGTTTCTTGTTTAAATTTGCATTTTTCTACTAAATAATGAATCTATTTGTAATTTATGTTTAAATTTAATATGAACACTATATGTTAAGCGGGCAACAAAATAATACAAGGAGAGTAATACTTATTTTTTATCTCCACGATGTAGACAATTTTCGCAATTGAGTAACACACCGTTCCGCCAGGACGGTACAGTATTTGTAAAGTTTGATAAAAAAAAATGTTACCAGCTACAAAATATAAAATGTATATATATATCAAAACAAATTGTTTAATCCATTTAAGTAGTATTAAGCGTAATTATACAATATACATCGCAGGTTGATTGTATGAATGCTTCGAATTTCCGAACGCACAAAATTGGTCTCGCTGTATGCGAAGAATGTAATGAAAAGAAAAAATATATATATATATTTGGAGCGAAAAAGTCGTGATAGTTGTTCAAAAGGAACACTTGGCAATTACTGGCACGCGAGCGGACAGTCGCGCGCCGGCTACGGACGCTTGCACATTGGATATGTAATGGTTATCAATATATTTTTTATATATTATCTATATTTATTAAGTGTGTTGTTTGGGTGTTCAGATTTGGATGGATTTTTAGTTTTAATCGAGAGCATTTATTTATTGGATATCTATTTTTTTTATAATAATATAAAACTCTTTCGTTACTGACTGTCAGGCAATGGACAGACAAACAACTAGTCTTAGAATATCGCAGGGTGTTGATACCGTTACAAGCAGTATTATTAGTACCTAAGTAGGTATTATTAGGTATTATATTTGTACGTCATGTTACAGCTTAGTGAAGTTTGCTATTTTATTTAGATTTCATGAGCTCACTCTATCAAATAAATAAAGTTTAGATAATAGAGAAAAAATATATTTTAAAGATACATTAAGAATGGAATGTAAATAATTTATATTTTAACGAAAACATGACATAAATCTTACTCTTATTTTCTTGCAATGATATTATAATATAATATATAAAATCTGTTTCTGTTTTTAGTTTTTATTAAATAAAAATGAGTTAGTTAAAATCTTTATGGCCGCGTCTTACTTGTCATACGTCGTGATAGCCGGAAGCTTACTCTGGAATCCTCTACTACTTTTACATCGCATTTCCTTGAATTTTGTTTTTAAAACATGGTTTATTATTTTTACATGGACATTATTAATTATGTTATATTCTTTCATAGACAAAGAAATGAAATATCCGTATATTTTGTTTATAATTCTCTAATAAATAAAATTATTTACTTAGAAATTACTTTTATATGAATAAAAATGCATGTAAATGAAAGTATTATTACAATTAAAAAATTTTAAAGGATCAAATTCACAAGGAACAACATTAAAAGTAGGTACTATACATATGCTACAATTTTATTATTTTTTGTTATAATCTGTCACTTAATGACAGTTCAATGAAAAAACAAAGGTTTTCCATTTTTTTTTAATTAAAACTTAGGCACAGATACTAACTAATCCTTAGTAGCGTTACCGGTGTGGTCGCATCCTTAGCGTCGTCGTGATCGCCGCGAGCCGCTGACAAATAACCCGCCCCGCCTACCGCCTGCCGCGATGTACCTAGCCCACATTGCCACGGACGATACTATCCTCGCCTATGGAAAATCTTAAAAATTGGTAGCTCCTTTCAGAAATATTATGAATAATAATATCTTTATGTATTATGTAAATAAGTTGCTCGTCGCTGTCTCCCGCACTCAGCCGGATAGATGGAATCTGAGAATCTACTGGTAAGACATGTCCTTCCCTCCTCCTCAATGTCTCCAGAATTTGGAGGAATTGCAGTGTCTCAATACTAGAATCCCTCTGCCTACCCTGTGTGCGGCATACAGCGTGAATCAGCTGCTTCGCGCTGTGCAGCAACTAATAAAAAAAAATGTATATTTTACATAAATGTTAATATGGGCAGAAGTCATCAACAGCTTATTGACGCCCACTGCTAAATCAATTGATCCTGCGCATTGTCACCTTAGACAAATATCCATTTGTCACAATTTACTTCATATAATTATAAACAAATAGATATAATCAACGGAATTACTATAAAACAAGTCGGTGTAAATGACACGACGTCGTGTACGCCGCCAGGCGAACGGATAACTCACGCCTACCATTTTATACCATTTTAATATCTATCAGCTTACTTAAAATCGTATCTTGAAGTGCAGCTTTCTTTAATGGGCCAAAGAGAATTTACGGTTATAAATTTTATAGACCATTTCTACTAATTATACGCTTGAATTGAAATAGTGTCTGTCATCCCTTCGCTATGGTAACCAGGGAAAGGGTTGGTGAGTTCCGCCAGAACTCGCGGAGAGTGGGAAACGGATGTGTGTTATTGGGTACGGAGTGTCTTAACACAAGTTTCCCACTGCCCATCCGCAATTTATATAAAGCTATTTGTTTTTTGGTAAATAGTAAAAAAATTAAAAATTATCAAAAAATTTACAGAAACATATCAATGCTTCTTTTAGGTCACATTGGTAGGTTAGTTATATACTACTCTACTCTTATATTAACTTTAAAATCTGTAAACGTTAGACACTAACACTGCTAAGTAGAGGTCAATAAGTTTTTACTAATATTGTAAAAACTATACCATAATACCTTTTTTTCCATAATCTTCCGCCGAATTCTGGAAGCTGTTGAGTGGCGCTTTGCCTGACCACCAGAGCAAACAAAGGAAAATATTTAATTTTCTTTGGTGGGAATCGAACCCACAACCAATCACGTTTACAGTCACACGCGTTAGCCCTTCACCACGACTGGCCTCAATATTTTCATATGTACTTGTATACACAAGTACCTACAGCTTACAATATAATCTCTAAATATATAAATATAAGCACACTCTCTTCTTCTCCATTGTTAGATTATGATAGGGGGCCAGATTTTCTCTCAATATCCAAACACCTTGAGGCGTTTCTCTCCCTTTGGTAAAAAACGATTGATCCGCGAATATGTTCCAATTAAAAAAGTCCATTCATTTTTAAAGTTAGTAAAACGAGCCCGTCGCCGCCCAGCGGGTGCTTAGAACAAAGAATATTTTTTATTTAAAATATCACGAATTTTTACTACAAGTACTCAGGTATTTAGAAAGAAAATATTTTCTAAAGTTTTTGTTTTTATTTTTGAACAAGCTTATCCATATATATTTAAGAAAATAAGTTATGGCTATGTAATATAATATTATCCTGTAATATTGCTTTGGAATTTAATCTGCCTATTGGCATCCGAGTGGCTGGAAAATTTGCATGAAAATCCTAATCAGCATGACATATCAATATTTCTTTGCCATGAACCTGATATATTAGCTTGGACGACGAGCAGCTTGTTTTTGACTTAAAAATACAAGTGGTTAGATGTGTGAAAATGAAAATATGAATCTTATAATCCTTAAAATACGAATAGATTTCGACACGAAGTTTTAAAAAATTCATCCAAAAATATACACGAGTCACTATCAGTGTCCAAGTGTCACAATCAGTGACTCAAAAATAAACACGAGCCACTATCAGTGTCCGAGATTTGACATTATCAATTCAAATTTCTATACATTAAACGCACAAACAATATTATTATTAATTGCATGTGAACAGTTCCAGACAAAATTTCCATAAAAATACAAACTGACACTACTCAGCCACAAAAAAACATAAACAGTATATGAATATACTCCATAATTTATATTGATGTCAATTTTTTTTACTCATCGCGCAATGCTTCTGGAATTCAGAGGGGAGAGATGGGAAACGGAGTGTCTTAGCAATAGATTTATATTAACTTGGACAAAATCGAAGGCAAGAGCATGTTACAAATTCCCCTCCAACGTGAAACTTTATCCGTGCATCTGCCGAATCTGCAACAAAAAACAAATTCAAGGATTCAAATTGGGCGCCCCCTTCGATAGGCCAGAGTGCCACAGGCTGTTTACGTTACTGCACGAGGATTACTGCGATCTTTCATTACCTAATGCATAATGGGGTGCTCTTCAAATATTGTGGATTTCGTTATACGAGGTACAGTAAGTATATAAGTAATATACTATATAGATTATTTGCCTCCTTATATATAGGGGTGGAAATTAATCTAGCCGTTCTAACTGTACACATGTAGATGTATTTTCTGAAAATTATATTACCACTAGCTAATAATACATAGTTCTTTATTATAATTATAAATCTTGTTTGGGAGAGCCAGGTGGGTCATGTCCATATCATAATAATGTGGTACCTACCTCAGAATTCTTTTAGTAATAAAAAATTAACGCTGAAAAAAAAAATACATCAAAATATGTGCTTAAAGTAAAATCAAGAAAGTTTTTCAGAAAATGATGTTTATTTTTATATTAACTATAATAATATTTATTTTATTCTGGTTCGAGAATTTCTTCACGTTACCCTTACTTTAGTTATCCGCTACACGGAAAAATAATTCATGTCAAGACTTTCATTTTGTACATTAAAGTCGAGGCGCATCTGAAATATACATATCTATATGTCTATAATATACCCAAATTAAATTTTATATTAAAAATAGGTTTAGTAACCAGTTATAAATGAATCAATTTATTTATTTGTCTACTTACATAATGTTAATATTATTCAAAATGGCTTAACTTTGTCTAGTCTTGCCGCTACGTTTTGCCTGTTTACTCTGCTGTGCAAGTAAAATTATGTAATAATATTTTTTTCTTAGTAAAAAAAAATACGATGTTTTCCGCAAATAGCAGGGTAGGCAGAGAGAACCTAGTATTAAGACACTTCGTTTCCCACTTCCCGCCGATTCTAGAGGGATTGCGTGTTGAGTGGCAGATTTCAACGCCCCCTTTGTCTCTACACCAAAGCGAAGAAATGAAAGTATAGATGTAAATAAATTTTTATTGTCTCGAGTGGGGATCGAACCCACAACCGTCGCGTTACAGTCACACCCTTGTGCCGCTGCGCCACGACTGCCTCATACGGATATTTTTTTCTTTTACAATTAAAATTTACAAAAGATAGTTTTCTTCTTTTCCTTCGTTCAACACAAATTTTTATTTTACAATGAAAATGAAAAAAAAAAGCCGATCCAAAGCAACAGTGTGCAAGTCAACACTTATAAAGCAGTAAATACACAGCGGGCGGTGGCGCGCGGCCTCATGCTCCTGCGTCTTGCGTTATTCAATATCTTATTAACTTTAATTATAAAATGGACACAAAATATCTTTTAAATTCTTTAATATTTCAAGTTAACGTGTCATTAATATTTTTCTCCTCTGTAAGATAATATTGTGTTATATTCATTTTACGTGTTTTACAAATGAAAAAATATTTTAATTTATATTGTAAACATATATTCAATATCAAAAACATATCTAAAAAAATATTTCGTTACAAGTTCACTGGAACACTTAGAGCGGTGTGAACAGCGGGTGGTGTTGACTGCGCACGCGACTGCTGTACATTCATAATATAATTCAACATTGATATGTCACCTGTTAATTATTTTTAAGAAATAAAATGAATATAGGAAAATATCTATGTAATTTATTTAATTATTATAAATTTATCCGAATATTAAAAAAAAAAATCACTAACCATGGCAGTGGATGTGGGTAAAAAAATATAGTACATGTATTCTCATATATATGCATGAGTAAGAGATATATCGTAAATGAAATGAAAATATAGTAACAAGAAAAGAATACATCGTCATTTTCTCTCTATACCCCCCCTTTAATACTTTTGACATATCTTTAAGGAACCTATTTTAACTTTTTTTAAATAAATGTTTGTAAAGCTCTCCGCGCGAAGTTATCAATGACGACGCGGTGAGCACTGACATATTGTGAAGGGTGATTGATTGCGAGTCCATTGTCGTAGTGTTCAAAACAAAGGTCACCCCTCGCGTCAATTAAGGGCTTTTGAATAAGTTATCAGGGATCGCGTTATACGAAATCTGCACGTCGCGAAAGCCTGTTATATATAGATCCTATATTTGCTAGTTTTTCGTTTTTTTTTTCATTTGTCTGTACAATTTTTTCGCAAATATACGTTATAGATTTATCCGAATATTTAAAAAAAATGAGACTTATTCCCATTTTCTCACAACTCAGATTGAAATGTCTTAACAAAAGGTTCCCTCTGTCTACCATGATACAGCGTGAATCCTTATTCTGTTTTAATAAAAGTTTTAAAAAATTAAAAAAAATATTCCTTTCCTCGACAAGCATTCGTTGAGGTGAGCGTTGCATAATGTAGTCCCCGTGGTGACATACCATAATGCCGATCAACTAAGGGGTCATTACGGTAAAAACGTTTAATCATTCAGTGGCTACAAAAACTGTATAATACTTCTTTATTACGGAAAAACCACGGGTGTTTTTTTTTAAATAAAAATATTTATTGTTTATGACTAGAACTAGACTAGACTAGAATAAAAATAAATAATACACAAAAATAAAACACAACGGCTCAAAAATGCAAAAAAAAAAATCAAAGCCTTAAAATAAGGATTAACAGTTGGTGCTTCAAATAAATATATATAATTATAATACAATACTTGATATAATAATAAAATACTACTCCATAAATATTTTATTTAAATTTAGTTAAATATATATTCGAAATTAAACCTAAGTATATATTCGAAATTAAATCTTTATTATATTATTCTATGCTCTTCAGTTCTTAAAGTCGGTTCTTTTTTACGTATTTCTTTTTAAATTATTACTTTCTTTCTAAGTCAATATTTTGATACATTTTTCACATCTCTACAAATTTCTAATTATGATTAAAAATTTCATATAGTTTTTCACTCATTACCCACGACCGCGGTCTACGCGGGACAGATGGACAGACAGGTTGTTATTAGATTATAGACTCTCTTGTTATATGTAAAAACTCTATTTGCTATATAGATAAATAATGTTTGCGTACCCTACAAACTTTTTTTTAATAAATTTTTAATAAGACTTTTTCTTGTTAATAAATAAATTTCATAATGAAGTAGTCACACACGAAGCCCCGCCGCGACCTCACCTTGATAAATATATACTGGACACGACAATCTCTGTTAACAGAATATTGTAATTTAATTATGATACAGTTTTAGTTTTACATTTTGTTTATGCCTTCATTAAACTTTTTTTCCACACAGGAGGGTAGGCCGAGGGAACTTCGTATTAAGATACTTCGTTCCCCATTTTCCGACGAATTCGGAGGCATTGCGTGATGGGTGGCGGAACTCAACGCCGCGCTTTGCCTCGACACCAGGGCCAAGAAATGAAAATATACATTTAAATAAATATTTACTTTCCTCGAGTGGCGATCGAACCCACAACCCACATTTTGTGCCCCTGCGCCACGACTGGCCTCACCATATTTATTTTTTGTTTGTTTATTTGTTTTTCTTTCAACGAATAATTTTTGGATTAAAATATTGAAATGCTTTTTCTTCTTTAAATAAGTATGATTTAAACTATAATACTTATCATTAACTTAAGTATAAATACTGGTATTTTAAAGTTTAAATGATTAAAATGTAACGTAGACGACACGACAAAGCGCAACCCCATGTTAGCGTTGAAATCAAAGCTTCTGCGACTGACGTCACTTTGTGGTATTATAGCCCCACGCCACTCCTGATGTAACACGTGCTATTATAAATATAAGAAGTGATTCATTTAAATAATTATTTTTTACAGCTTCCCGCTATATCCCGCATAGCATAATCTTCTAAGTGGGGATCGAACCCACTATCGTTTCGTGTCCCACAGCTCTACGATGGCTAAATAAATTAATTATTCTGAAAATTGTATAAAATCAATATATTTTGATGCGTGTTTTGTTATAATATAAGCATCTAATAAAAAACTATACAATAAAAGAATGTAATATATCAGTTATTATATATTCAACAACATTTTGTATATCTTTTTTTAAGCTCAAGTAATAATGTCTCGGTATTTCTTTCTCTGTAATTACATGTAATTTAATATATATAATAATTTCAAATAATATACTTATATCTACTAAAGCATTACAACATTTTTTATATTAAGTGTCAAGGATATTGTAGATCTACCCTCAGTGTAAGCGTCGTGGATTTAGGCAGGATTCGCATTTTGAATTCTATAGAATATATATATAGAATATATAATACTGAAGAGTAATTAAAAGTGTAATTAAATCTTTAGGAAAACCAAAATGAATTAGAAATGTCTACCTCCACCGATGGTGCTGTACCAATGTTACGATTATAGATCAAGGGAAAAAAAATCGGCGAAAAAAAGGGGAAACGGAGTGTGTATGCGGGATACAGCGTGACGCTAAGAAAATAAAATATATAAATGATTATGAATTGAACCTACACTTTAATCGCTTCAATGTGAACATTTGACATTTTTAAATTAATTTATAAAACGCAACGCTGTTCCGTGCGCGGACGCATGCGCAATAAATTAAATATTTTTCCTACTTATTGTAATTTAATTATCATAGTGCGCGAGTACCGACGTTTATAACATATTTAAACACGCTGTATTACCTTGTTCTCGTCTTTAACTGCTTCAAGTATACCTTATTCCGGAATGTAAGGTGCTGTTTATATTGTGCATATATATATATATATATATATATATATATATTACGGGTATATATTAAGGTATAGTTTGTTGGTTACACACGGGAAGTAGCCCCGAGCATGTAATTTTTTTTATAGAAATTTAAAAGTAGTTTAGAACTGACGACTAACCTTCTATTAAAATGAGAAATTAATAAATGATCTAATTAATATGTTTGTGTAATCTTTAAAAAGTTAGGATAAGAACACCCGACTACCAGACGTTTTTTTTTTCCAACTCAATTTATTTCTTGGTTGTATCTGCCGAAATCATTCATATTTATACCCCTTTCATATCTGCATACTTTTGTTTTAGCTTCACGTGCTATGTATTCCGCAGATAGGAGGTTAGGCCAGAGGGAACTTGGGAACGTGGGAACCTAAAGCTTAGACACTTCCGGTCTCTATTTCTTGCCAAATTCTGGAGGCATTGTGTGATGAGTGGTGAAAGGCATACTCTTGTATGTGTCGTTACTACTCACTACTACTATTTCACGGCTACTTGTTTCAAATTGTATTTATATACTATACAGGGTGGAAGATAATAAGTAAATGTAAACTCAGCCTTACCATAAATTGATTTGTGCTCAGAGATCGCGAGGAGGTTATAATTTTCGCGCCACGCACGTCCCATGCTGGGACGTCGGCGAGGAAATATTGATTGTTTTCAACCATCTTTTGCTCCTGTTAACCCTGCTAGTGTTGAACTGTGATGCTGGTACATATACAATTCAAATGCGACATTTTATATAGCAGTCACATGTTCTTTAGGCCTATAGTGGCTGACTGCAAACATGACGGTTATGGGTTCGATTCCAACTTCAGGAGAATGAGTTGTTTTCATACTAGGTTTAAAGTTTTCACTCCATATCCATAGATGCTATCTGTCAGTGGGATACAGAAGAACACTTGTACAGAATGTTAAGATTAATGAAAAGTTAATTTTACAAACATTTCTTTTTGTTGATATAAATAAAGTACAAAGTGTAATAAAAAAATTTAAATATATATTTTATTTAAATAATAATTTCATGTGATCAAAATAAATAAATAAACAAAACCGATAATCAAACAAACATAAATGCAAATTTAAATTTTTTATTTAGTTCAAATTATATATGCGTTATACATTGTTTTATTTAGATTCTAGACCGATATGAAGCTGCCAGCGTTCTCGCGTATATTACACGACAATATACCACAGCTCACAAAGCTGCACTTAATATCAAAGACAGAGAGAGAGTCGTGGCCACATATTGAATTATGTATTTATTTTGACTAAATACCAATTTTAATAGTAATATCAACCTAGTGTATATGGAATTTAAGACATGAAGTGGAAAACTCCTCTACTCTCTAGGTTTCTCCTGCCTACCCTGTTATATGCGGGATACAGCGTAAATCTGAAAAAAAAAAAAGAAATACTTAATTGTGCTAACTACAGAGGGAAGTCCGAAAAAAAAAATTAAATTATTCGGTTTGGTGATTTGGTTTTTCAAATCAAATTAAATTGTAATTATATTTCAATAAAAAAATGAAAAAAAAGCGTGGTGTTATATGGGATACAGCGTGACGCTGAAAAGAAGGTAGTTCACATATTTAAATAACCTTCTATTTCAACACACACTGTGTGACACTAGACTAGACTAACTAGAATCTTAAAGGTTTACAGTTTTAGTCTATACGAAACGTTACGACGTGCAAAGAAACACGAGCAAACAGTGTATTCAAGGAGAACAATGACCAGTGAATGCGAGACTAATGACGGTTGAATATTTTAACAGAGAGTGTATGGTGCTCGCGCATATGTCATACTTCTATTGAAGAGAGAGGACAGCGCTGTATTTGAAACTAACGGTTATTACTTAATTGACCTGTGTTGTTGGCGGTGGGAGCGAGTTCAAATACTATATATAGGCTACTTGTAATTTAAAACGATTTCTTAGGCTAGATTATGTATAGAGACGTTACATAATGTTTGTCATTTCGATTGAATTTTAAAAAAAGAATCAAGTAATTCTTAGAAGTTTTAATGGGAATAATAATTAAATATATATGCCAAAAATAAAATGTATATGGTGTTAATTTAAAAAGTCTGTTTCCAAATAGAAATGAAATAAAGAAGAAAATCATAAGTATTATAAAAAAAAAACAAGACATTAATATTAGCACATCGATCGTCCCATTAAATATAAACATCTCCTTGTCTAGTTTCGAACACCGTACTACCTGACATACTATTATACGCAAAAAAAAACCAGCCTTTTAAGTATTATATTGAAAAAAAATTCTTTTGAACATGATTGAGCAATACAAACAAGATACGCTCTGATCGTCCACATGTTCAATGTAAATATGTCAATAAAATCGAGCGTGAAGTTGCAATTTTTGAAGGGTTAGCAAGTGTTTGGTAAAAATTGTGCAATCTTTTGATAAACTTTTTTGTTTAGATAAAAAAAGTTATTTCAAAAGTAAACCAGCTTTTACTTTTGTTGAATTTTGTTTACTTTATTTTATATTTTATCTTTTTTGTGTGGAACTTTGGATAGATGGGTGATTTCTGTCTGTCTGTAATAGTGGTTAATATTACTATCACTAAAACAATATAGCAGGGTGGATGTTAGTCTATTGAAAATGTCACATTATATGCGTAGGCATAAGGCGTAAGGCAAGTTAGATTAGATAAAAAAAATAGTTTAGTATAAGCGCGAAAAGGAGAAAATAAATACTAGAGTTATTAATTAACATTAGCAAAATCAAAAAATATTTTAAATGAGACTACTATTTTTAAAATAATTTTAAAATACATAAAATACATTTTTGCAACAAAATAAGGAGATTATTTTTTTCTAAATGTATTTTTTTTTAGTCCTATTTCGAGAAGCAAGATTAAATCGAGGGTGTGCCGTGAAATTAAAATCCTTGTGAGAGTCCGCAGTTTGTAAAATCACCTGTTTTATTGAAAAATTATTATACATTTGTTGAGTTCTTGATAGCGTAGCGAATTCTCTTAGAATTGGGATTTCACTTGCGCTTAAAGTTATAGGAAAACAAGTCTTAGGTTTTTTTGTACATTTTGGTGTAAGAAGTTGAGTTAATGTCGTCTTCTGTATCCCGAACCTGAGAACCTAGTGCTAAGACATTCTGCTCCCATTGTGATACATGGGGCCATGCTTTGCCTCGTTATCAGAAAATAAGCGATGCGTAACTCTGTCTTTCACTTTCTGCCCGCCTCACATTATCTACAGAAATGCTCAGTATTTTATCCAATTAATTAGAAAAATACTTTAATTGTGTTTTTATATAAAGAAATGTGTCAAGAAATTCGAATATACAATTGACATAATTAGTCAGGCACGTTGCACTATGACAACATGATTGAACTAAGATCAAATCTGTAGTTTACAGATATATTGAAAACTAGCGGCTCAGAAAGAAAACTACATTTAAATCGGTTAAGCCGCTTCTGAAATTAGTATAAACAGATGCACAACGCAAGATTTTGAGTTCTATAACTTTAATAAATGTCTCCAAAAATATTTTTTCTCGTATATTTTCCGTGTATAGACGGCGACGAGTTTTATTTAATGTTAAGTATGTAAAAGTTTAAATAAAGCTTCACGCTGCATCCCACACACAGCAGGGTAGGCAGGGGAAACCTAGAGTCTGCCAGGTTCCGTTCCCCTCGTAGAGGATTTTTCCACTTCACCTCCTAAATTTCATATACACAAACAAGGTTGCGGGCGACCGCTAGTTGTATACATTCAATCTAAAAAACGTCGACCTCTTGTTATGAAACAAAATATAAATCATAAAAATGATTATACGTTAAACGAATCAAAAGAAACTTTTCCAAAAACAAAGAAATCCAGGGAGTACATATATTATACACCTACAAAGGAAAAATCACAATTCTTGTTATTTCAAATTACATTTTTCTCAATGTTTTAGGGGGGAGATTGTTTGGGAATTCTTAATAGAAACCTACAATATAGAAAAAAACACAGCAAAATGATCTTTATTTTTATTGTAATAAGAACTGTACATAAAAATGGAGGGTATGTTATTTAAAGTCAGTTTCTGCACTGACAGTTTTATTAATTTGCGTTTTTCGTTTGTTCCTCGGAGATTTCTTCGTTTGTTTTTCTTTTTTGATGCGAAGTTCAATTGTTTAATTAATACTCTTTTGTTTATTTTTGGTTTCATAAGTAAATATTAAAGTAAGTATATAAAAGATCCACCTTGGACGAGTGTGACATATTTACGTATGAACAATTATAATTTGCTTAATAATTATCTGTAATATAAAGGTAGGGTATATTTAAATTTATAGCTTCACGCTTTATTCCACGTAGGGCAGGCAAAGAAAAGGCTTAGACCCAACACTCTCTGTACTCTACTTTGAGACATTATGTGTAAAGACCAGCTCTTGCTTTGATGCCTTGCTTTGTCTAACATTGATAATTTGAGTTAAAATCATTCAAAGACTATCTTGAAATATAAAACTAAGCTATCGATCTTAAACAATAGACTGAGATTGAGATTAAGATCCTTAGAATTTTATTACCTATAATTATGTTATTGTTGATAAAAAAATATACTACTTTCAAATCACTGTACTACTTGGAAGACAAAATATCGACCCAGTTATGAGCGAGTAGGTATAGAGACGAAGCCACAAACAACCGTCGGTATCTCGGTACGTACGATTGTAGAGATGTAGCCTGTAAAGGTTTTACCTTGTTTTTTTGCACGCTTTATCCCGCATATAGCAGAATATGCAAAGGGAACCTAGTGTTAAGACCGTCTACTCTTTCCGGTCTTTTCCGAGGAACAGATTTTTTTTGACCAGACAAAGGAAATGAATCTAATTCATTCTACCGATGGGAAATCAAACCCACAACCGTCGCGTTTACAGTCTCTCTTTCTCTGCCTCTTGGCCACGAAGGCCTCTTTATTTTATTAAATTTCAGATTGAATATGGTTGATAAATACAGGAGAATAATATATAGTTATGAATTATATTTTATTTTTATGAAAAAGTTGATTATAGTCTGTACAGGAGTCGATGGGCATTTGTATATGTATATTTTTATCATAATTTATATGTTTGTTTACCTTAAAAATAATATATATATAAAAATTAACGAGTTACATACTTAATAAACATAATATGTAGAGGTAATAATAACACCTGTAATCAATTAACGACTTAGAGTAGAGTGACTATATGTATACAAATGATACAATGAATATAGTAGGTTCAATTTTTTCCTTTGTCTAATCATCATCAATCATCAATCATCTTGAATAGGTACCTAGGCCCCTACTAGACTACAACGTCTCTATATTGTCTATAACTTCCGTTTAAGCAGAATCTATATCTCTATCTAATATAAAATATATATATATATATATATATATAAAAAAACTAAATATTAACCAAATATATAATATCCATCCGCACGTAACACAAATAGGTGTCGTTCACAAAATTTCCACAAAGCTGACAGCAATTCCGTTTTAGCGCTTTAATCCCGATTCTAGTTTTGTATAAAAGGCATATTTTCGTTCGTCGAGTTGCAAAATTGTCATCGCAAATAGCTCTCGCCTCGGGGCCCCGGAACCGTTCGCTTCTAGAACGGCGTAACAACCAATTTAGATCGAAAATAGCTTCTATTTAATAGAATTTAGAGTTTATTTTGTATTGTACGGTGATTCTTCACAAATGTAACAATGAAAACGCCAGCATTGCACACGTAAATGGGATTCGTCAAAACGCTTCCTCGTGTTAGATTTAATGTTCAAAAGAATAAGGTCCACAATCATTTAAAAGGGAAATCTGAACTTGAAAATCGTCGCTGACGCTCGATATCAAATAAATACAATGGTATCCTTGAAACGCCGCAAGCGACTCAACATTATGTATGTAAAAAGCAACTCTATTGTAAAAGGAGTACAGTTTAATTTTTGTCGATAATAGATTATTGCTAGGATTTTCGCCGGGGGAAGTGAAAGGGATGGATTTATAAGGAGATTAGAAGGCAAGAGCGAGATGGTAATATAGCTTGGAGCGCTGTGATTGGTCAGGAAGGCCGCAGGCTGTGAACAGTAGCCCGCCCTATGTCTACTGTAAACGATGACGGGCTAAACGGAAAAAGACGTACGTAATCCTGAAAACTAGTTTTTGCTTCGATTTTTGTCCAATTAATATTAAATTTCCAATGAAATAATATGATTTAATTATTTATTTCACTAACATTTGAAGTAGCAGCATACATAGTTAGCTACACATAGTTTTACAGATGCAAAACAAGAAAATACAAAAAAAAAACATTGAAAATAACAATATAGCTGAAAAGTCACAGCGTTTGCTTTCACTCCAATATAACGAGTTGTTGTCATACAAAATAATTAAATAGGTCCATCTTCAGAATAGTCACGTGCTCTCATCTGCCGACCCCGAAGGCGCTCGTAGCTCGGGGCGTGGCACACATATACACATACACTTACACACGCACACACACACACACAAACACACACAACCACTTCCCCTTTGAAAGCCGGAACAGAGGAAAACTTTTGAGCACAAGTCTATCTAGTCGTTACGCATTCAAATACAGTTTCATTTATGTCCTTCCATTTAGGAATCTTGCTTTTTTCTATGTTTTTATATTTATCTGTATATTTAAAAATGTTAATAGCTTTTCTTTTCTTTTTTTTTTTAATGCGCTGCCTGAGGCCGTGTTTCCCGATAACTACAATCTGGGGATCTTTAAGAGTCGAGTCAATGGGGTTCTTCTAGGTAAGCGTGCTACATCTTAGACCCCGTCTTTACCTACGATTAGGTTAGACAGTGGTCAAACGCTTACCTATCACTGATAAAAAAAAAAAAAAAAAAAAAAAAAAAAATATTTTTGAGTACCTACATGAAAATATACTTTAAACGTGAGTTTTTTTTTTGGAATTAAGACATGAGGCCAATCGTAGCGCCGTGCCACTGTAAACGTAAATAGGCTCGATCGATCCACAAGGTTCGATTCTCGTTCGAGTAAGTGAATTTTAATATTCTAATTTATTCGCTCTGGCAACGAGGCAAAGCATAATGCCTCTAGAATTATAGAATATATATGCTCACCTTTCACTTCACCATAAAAATAGTCTATCGATTATTATATAGGTAACAAATGATATATATTACAATATTTATATTTTTTAAACTAAATCACTTACTGCCACTTGTGATTGTCCACTGTACATATTAATAGAAAGTATAGTATAGTATAGTAAGTATAGTTATATAGAAAATATGCCGTCGTGGTGCAGGAACGGTTACTGTAACGCGACGGTTGCGGGCTCGACTCCTCTTGGGGGGTTTTAATTATTACTTAATAGAAATTATGTTAATTTTTTTTCGATCTGGTACTAAATCAAAAAAGCAGGGCCGCCATTCAACTCGCAAAGCCCTGAAAATTCGACGGAAGATGGGGAACGAAGTGTCAAACACACCCCTTGCCGAACCTAATATGTGCGGGATACACGTGAAGCCGAAGAACAAATACATAGAAAGTAGATTTTCAAGATTTCATTAAAAACAAAACCAGGATGTATTCGCTGAAATTAGAGCGAGAGAGATTAAAAAATACAGATATTATAATTTAAAAGAATTTCATCCAATTAGCTTTATACATAAAAACAAAAAAGATTATTAAAAAAAACGCTTCTCAAAAGAAAAAAAATATGGACAAAGTTGGAACGCCAACACGCGCCCTCATTACACAAAAATAAAACAATACAAAATCATAATGTTTAGAGTAATAAGCAAAATAAATAAGAAGTACAATGAGGAAAGCCGAAAGGTAATCTGTAATCTTGTTAGGTAAATGTTTGGGGGGGAGGGGGTTCCCATAATTATTTAAAGCGACCCCCTGAAGAGGGGCAGGCCCGTGGTGAAAGCGTCCTTGTAATTATTTTTCCTGAACTTTATTTGTACCTACAAGTTCATTTCGGGAAAAAATCCCGGTGCATGGATTTTCCTTGTTCAAAATTGTTATATAAAATATTTTTTTTTGTATTTTTTTATACGTTTTCCTTTACAAAACAGGGGAAATAAGTTTATTTTTAATATAATAACTCGAGTACTTTATAAAATTCGGCAGAAAGTAAAGAACAGAACATCTTAACTATAGGTTCCATCTGCCTACCCTGCATGCGGGATACAACGGGAAGCTGAAAAAAGAACTGAAGGTATATGAGGCTATCATGGCCCAGTCGGATAGCGTCTCATAGTAAGCGTTATGGTTGCGGGCTCGATGTCAACTCGGGGGAATAAATTAGTTTTAGTTCCACTCTCTGGCAAGGCAAAGCATGGCATTGAGTCCCACTGTATACACAATGTACTTAATTCGAACGAAAAGCGGAGAGCTGAGTACCGTGATATTAGATCCTTTTTATCTGCCCTGCTATGTAACGCGGGATAATGCGTGAAGATATAAATATTAAATATTTAACTGAAAAGCCTTGTACCATTAAAGTTTGGAATGATAGTGTCGAAATTTAATTTAATTAATGTAAATATTTTGTTAAAGTACAAAAACAGCTAATAAGTTAATAAAAAAAATGTGTTTTACACTCATTTTAGTATTAAGACACTCCGTTCCCATTTCTGGAGGCATTGCGTGTTGATGAAAATATTTAATATTTCAATTTTTGGAGTGGAATCGAATCCACAACCTGTCGTGTAAAGTACTAAATGAGAAAATAAAATATGTCACAAAATACAACGGCAGATTGCAACTATTTAACGCTAATACTAAAATCTTAACCTTATTTAAACAATTTCTTAAGATTTCTAAACGCTTAAAATGGTTTATTCAACCAATTTCCCGTCAAACACGATTTTCCTTTTCCTCGACGGAAGTTCACAAACTAAATAGTGGTGCTACCTGGCCGGAAGTAGACTGTATTGGCGGAAATGGAGCGGCCGGCCGGAAGTCCCAATTTACACCAATTTGTTAGTTCTTATCAAGGAAATGGAGTTCAATTTATTTTATTTTGAGGGTTTTCTTTACAAATTGTTTTTTTTTATCGTTTATATAAACAAAGGTAAAAATATTAATAAGATTTCTTTATATTATGTCATAATAATTGTACACATTTTAATTGTGTTTTTTTCAAATAATTTCTTGTATGTAATGTTTGCTATCATTACATAGAAATATATTATAAGGTAACCTAAGTTTGGTTGTAGGCTTTAATTGTAAAAGCTCGAGGAATGTGATAACACATTAAGCTTATCGTAGAAGAATAGGGTTTTATTTCTATCTAGTAGCTTAATTCTATCTGGTAGAATATAAGTAAAAATACATAATGATTGCTTTGAATAATAATAAATCATTTCTATAATAACAATAGTAGATGCTACAGCATATCTACATATATAAGATTCAAATCAGAACAAATTTTTTTCCTCCACCCAAAATTTCAAAATATCTTAAAGTACATTTTAGTAATCTTGTTAAAAATCAATTTTCTTCTAAATAAAGTTTTGATATTTTCAAAGAGGTTAAAATTGATAGGTTAAGTGTGAGATGTTATCAGCGCACCCCTCGCAGCCGAGCGAGCGCGGTTGAGCACGAAATAGTAGTATTTAATACATAATGGCATTACGCTCGTGCTGCTTAACAAACTATTAAGTTATGTCAGATAAACGTAAAATACTATGAGGTTTTTGATGCAAATATAGTTAAAATTCTAGTTTAGTCTACATATTACTTGTAAAAAAAAGATAAAGCTTACAATTTTTTTCCATATAAGAAGGAAGGTATACGGAAGGAGAAACATAGTGTTACGACACTCCGTCACACAAACTTGAAGATATAACGTGTTATATAATAACCCATGAACCCATATTATCCATGAACCCATATTACCCGCTACGCCATGAGGAGCTCCAGTGTTATATATAAGATACAATTGTTATAGCTTTTAAAATGGATACTTACTTATGTTGTTTTAGAGCGTTAGGTGAAGTGTCGTGTCACAAAATTATCTCTGCTCTGCTGCAAAGAAAATGAAAAGTAATAATAAATGAATGAAAATATATCGATTACATCTAATGTAGATTATTTTAATATAAAGTACGTGGGTAACCGAGTTAATATATTGTGAGGTATATTTTGTTCTTCTTTGTAATTTTGCTTTTTTATATATTTTGTATAAAATTGTTCATAAATTTTATATTTGCTGAGTGCTGCTACGAAGAAGTAACGTAAGACGCTACGCGATATCCTTGGTTCAGCGGTATACGGTACTTCGTAAAGTGTATTGTATGTGATGTATGTAATATAAGTCGTCTTCTCTTATGTTATTAACTTTTTCTACGTTATTCGATTCCCACTCGAGGAAATGAATTAAAAAAAAAATTAAATCATCTTCATGCTGTGTCCCGTACGCAGAATGGTAGACAGAGCGAAGAAATTAAAATATAAATTTAAATAAATATTTCCTTTATTCGACTGAGGATCGAACCCAGAACCAGTCGATTTTGCGGCACACTTTATGCACCTGCGCCACGACTGGCCTCAATGTTTATTTGACGGTCCATTAACACTAAAACTGCCAACATTATTATAATGTTTGTGATAAACAAACAAACTGTAGGACACTTCGTTATGGATAGAATTTTCATTTGTCTGTGTAACAGGCGTACAATCATCTTAGTGCACTATACATTTTAAAATGACCCTTCGTTTACACTAAAATAGACTTTATTCAATAAAAAATTGAGTTGAATCTAGCTTGTACGGCGTATCTTATAATTTTGGTCGTGTGAATGCATCATCAAGTGAACCTAGCTGCACATCCACAGCAATTATTATACCTTATGCTTTTGGGAATAAGGTTTATTTAAGCTCGTCAATATTTTCAATGCAGTACGGAGCAACTTCACGGCTATTTGGTCGCGTTACCAGACTGATTGTTGGGTAATGAGCGCAAACGATGTGTTTCGCTCACGTAGATATAGTAGTGTTATATTTAGATTTATTCATGTTTATTTCTACGAATTTGTCGTCGATAGGCGGAGAGTAGTTAGTGGTAAATTATTATGTTCTCTCTCTCTCTCCATTTATGTAGAGACGCCCGGCGCTCTATTGTATAAAATACTAAAGGTTTATATTATACAAAATAATACTTATAAAAGTTACAATGATTTAAACTGATACCTAGGGTTTTTTTTAAATTTTCTAGTGTTAGCTGTGCCTCGATGTGCCTCGAAGGCCTCTAAGTGTTATTAGTTCTTATTTAAAAATGGTAAATATCATTTCAATTTTCAATTGATTGGACAAATATCTATGAACACTATAATATATTAACATTAAAACAAGAAAATGCAGAAATTGAGTATATTTATCTGTTGTACAAAAGCGTCCTAAGTATAATTGTTATTTAAAACACTATTGATCTAACAAAGGCTGGGGGGGTGTAACCTATTCATGTACAATCTGCCTTCGGCCACAGATCTATAAACCCACAGCAGAAAAATATTAAAGGCACAATGAGCATATAAGGAAATTAAATACATATATTGCGGCCGGCGTGGCGCAGCGTGTGACTGTGAAAACGATGGTCGTGGGTGCGATTTCCACTCTCAATCGTAAAGCTGAAAAAAACATTATTTTTCAGGTTTTATTTTAATAACCTGTACCTGTTTCGAATAAAAAAATAAATAAAATCAATCTCGTGCCTGGCAGAACTCTTTTTCTATGAGATATATTGATCCCTCGCCTTTTCTGAGTAGTTTCACATTTTGTGATTCCACCGACAAAACGTGTCCCTATTGCATAGCAGTTGTTATAACAGGTGTTTTTATCCAACAATGAGAGTCCCAAATATTCTATAGGTAATTCTAAATATTAGTAAGTCTATGGTAATCGAAGGGTAAGTAACCCTTTCCCTTTCGCCGCCATTATGAACGAGGCACAAATGCCTGTAGTCTCGTTGTGCTGACAAATTAATCCCTCTATTCATACTCTACTGTACCTTCAGGATATTTTTTAGAAAATCAGCTGCCCGTATCTAGACATTCGAAGCTTGACGTGGCGCAGAGGCACAAGCGTGTTACTGTACGCGACATGGTGTGGAATATGATGGAAAATGAAAGACGAAGTGTTTTAACTCTTGATTCCCCCTGTCTACCCACGCTATATGCGAGATTCATAGAGAAATTGAAAACAATATATCTAGATATAATTCAAAGTGAAGTTAAAATAGTTTAAATTCTCGAAATTGCGTTTAAAAATAATATATGAATACAGAAATGTAAACGTTTTAAAGTCATCTATTCGCTTTTTGTTTGTTATAAGCTAAACTTACTTACGTTCTGACATCTTTGTAGGAAATATTTAAAATGTTTCTATAGTTTAAGACTATTGCCTAATACAAATAATTATACAGTGAGATAAAGTATTTCACATTCAATTGTTTAATATATCAATAAATAATTTAGTATAAGGTGTAAAATAATATAAAATAAAAAATATATATAAAGAAAATATAAAAATAAAATAATATGTCGCTAAGAATATTAAAATTAAAAATTAAAATAAAATAAAATAAATTTCAACTTGCTAGATTTCAAATTACTATATGAATTTTATTTTGAAGCCATTAAAGTACTTGCGTTTACCTTTAAATAGAATTGTTATATTATTTTCCAAATTTTAGACAATATTTCAGAAGCAAAGAAATTGACAGAGACAAGGGTAAAGATGCCCCATCCCCACATCTCTTTTGCTAAATATCAGCGTAAATTAAATTCACACTGCACATAGCAAGTTAGACAGAGGGAGGGTTTCTCCGTTTCTCCGTCTTAAGTGGCGAAACACAACGTCTTTCTGTGCCTCGTTACTAAAGCTAGGAAATTAATTATGTGTCATTGAACCTTCGCACACTTTCCTCCAGCGCCACGACCTCAACGTAATATTTTATAATATATATATAATTGTCAAATATTTTTATCAAAGTCGACCACTCATTAAGTAACGCATACGCAAAACGTTAAAGACCATTTCCTACCATCTCCACTTGTCTTCTCCGGCCCGAGGGTACGAAATATTGTGCATCGGGCCATCGGGTTACTCTTATTGGAGCTGGCCGGGAGCCCCGGGCGCGGATACTTTCAAAATAATAATTAAGCGGATGCATTTGTTATGCAGCACATATGTAATGCGATGTGGTCAGGTTAGTGGTGTGTATGCTGAGACTATACTTTGTGTTGTTCTATACTGTAGCTGTATGGTGGCTTTATAGTATTAGGCTTTTAGTGCTAAATAAAGTTTTGCATATAAGAGAACGATCTCTGCTATAACTCTTAATAAGCGTCGTTTTTTTAGCGTTTTTATTATTTTTTTTAACTTGGAAATGAAATATCTAACCAAACATAACAACTAATCATATATCTTATGACCACAAACTGAGCATATTTCATTTAAAACATTATAAAATTAAATCATCGTTAACAGTTGAGGCTGTCGTGGCGCAGCGGCACTAGGGTGTGTAATGCAACGGTTGTGGGTTCGATCCCCACTTGAGGAAGTGAAATATTTATTTACGTTTATATTTCCATTTAATTTGCTTCCCATTCCATTAACCATTTACCCTGCTGTATGCGGGATACATCGTGAATTATAAAAAATGCACCTTTAAATGCGCCCGAGCGAGTACTCAAGTATTACAATATTAATATTAAGCATCCTGTAGTGTTTCAACTGACGTGAAGTGCACAGCGGCCATTACCTGGGCGGGTCGCCCGGGGCCCGTGTACTGTATGGCAACCAAGATGTTTATATGCTATATCGAAAATGCCTTCCCTCACCATCATCTGCTTCGCCGGATGTCATAAATTCGATTCCCATAAAGATTTCGTTGCGATAACACTGAATAAAAATGTTTTGAAAAATTTACTAATTCCTATTTAGCTTATTAATTCTGTGAGTCTTAAAAAGCGCGAGTATTAAAAAGGGGTAATCTTAACCTTAACTTATTTATTTATGAACGAAGATGACATCTCAAGATCGATCTCAGACTAGGCAGCGGTTAATAAATAGGTACGAGCTTTAAACATAAGTTAAAGTTAAAGCTCCTACGAATGTATTTGCTGTAAATGAGATTAGAAATTACAAGCGAATTTTGTATAATTAAAATATTACCCTTTGTGTTATGGCATTCGCTTAATACCTTAGGATTTTCATTCTTCTAAATAAAGCTTTTTTAGTTTCATTATAATTCATTTAATTAAATAATGACATTATAAAAGTTTCATTAAGCCTAGAATAATGAGGTTCTGGAAGGATTCCCAGAATTTATACTGACACTAAATTGAGCATGTTAAATTAAATGAAAACTTGACGTAAAAAGAAAACTTCAAAGTTTATTTTTTGTATTGAATGGTTTTTTATTTATTATAAATGAATTATCAACTACAAGAACAATACAAATTTTATTAGTAACAACATTCCGAACCCAAAGCTATTCTGAATATTCAGAAACTACAAAATAAAGTCGCAATTTATGTAGATACGCCTATTACTTATGAATACATAACGTAATATTAAACTATTACAATATACATATTTTATACTTTATCAATAAATCGTTAGATATAATAAATAACAGTTAAATAATATTATTATGCTGTAACCAGTTATTTATCAATAACGCGAAACGATAGTTACGAAAGCGCAAAATTACATGAAATTGAGTCTGAGTCGATAATTTGTACTTGTAAGTCGTCGTTGGTTTATTTAAACTAACATTAGTTTGTAAAGTAAAACTCTTATATTTACAGGCGTTGAGTTACGCCAATCACCAGGTATCGTTTTGGAAAGTAGAAATCGGAGGGCAGTCATGACGCAAGGGCACTAGCTTGC
>JBAIZZ010000187.1:4026-75278 GCA_037355905.1 Heliconius aoede
CGGAGTATCTTAACACTAGGTTTCCCCTGCCTACCCTGCTATGTGCGGGATACAGCGTGAAGCTGATATTTATAGTAAGTAATGTAAATTCATAAATATTTTTGTAGTAAGATAATGTGAGAGGTCTTATGTAAAGAGATTATTACTTTGTACATTGTACATACATTGTATTTTGCAATGTAAAAGATCTGGACAGCTGGATGAAAAATCTGGGACACAGATTTTCAGACGTTAGATGATATCTAATAGTGTTTATGGTGAACATTAATTTGTCGATTATTATAGCTTTCGAAAGCAAGTACGAACAAAACAAAACCACAGTTACAAGTCATATAGTATTTCACATTAAATAACAAGTAACATACAAAAAAATTGTACAAAAAAAAAGAAGAAATTATAGTAAAAATTCCATGTCTGTTAACATTACAGTTCACTGATAGCAGATAAAACAAAGGTATATACTTTACAAGGCAGTAATAGTCCAGCGGGCGAGTGGCAGAACGTAAGCACGGGCCTCGGGCCGTCACGATAAATGACCCGGCCCTGCCCGGCTGCCCGTAGACTATTTCACTCTTGAAACCTTTTTTTCATGTTAGGACCTGGACCTTTGAAAAGACCTTTTTTTTTTTTTTTTTAAATACGACCTCCTTTAAGAACGCTGTGATACATTTTATGTCTTTTTTCTCGTTTCCTTATTCGATATTTAAAAACACCTGGCGTGGTGTAATATTCGACGACGGTTATTATTTTCGGTGTTTTCTATTTGAAAATCAATCTGAAATAAGTAGCTTAAATATTTTTAAGCTTTAAGAAAGTGAAAATAATTTCTTTTAAAAGAAATGTATGCTTTTCTTTCTTTTCAAATTTTTTGAATTTATTGTTTGCTGAATTGTAGCACTAATGTTGTTGTTAATAATAATTCTAATTAAAAAACAGCACGTTCAAAATGATAAATTATTTTATTTATTTTACTAATTTAAATTAGAAGAACTTACTACCAATCTATCACTTCTCTGAAATATATTTTCATAAGATCTCTTCATTAGAGTAAAATTAATTAATCTATAACACATATAATACTTACCTACACTCGCCACAATATTTCACATTATAACGAACAAACAATAACAACGTATATTTATCGCAACGGCAAAAAAGTATCACAAAGCGAACCCTAGAGTCACAGACCCCTAAATTACCGACCGACTGTGACTATAATTACGGAACCCTATCGGGTTTTTTATCATCCACAAATCTAATATAACTAATGACGGGATTCGTCTCGCCGCGTAAAAGATCTATTACTTTATGGTTTAATCTGTATGTCATAGTGCATTTTGTATCAAATATCAACACTTTTTTTTCATTATACGAGGTTTTTTACCAATTTTATCTGGATGTAATATAGTTTGTGATAAAATATATTTTTTTAGTTTTGTGCTGTATTCTACAAATAGCAAAGTAGACAGAGGAGACCTCGGTGTTAAGACACTCCTTTTCCCGCTTTCTGACGAGTGGCAGAACTCAACGCCGCGCTTTGCCTCGACACCAGAGCGAAGAAAATAGAAATATAAACGTAAATATTTTTTTCATTTTCTTGAGTGGGAATCGAACCCACACAACGTTGAACCCACGTTTTCCATTTGTCGCTGAATTTCAGACAAATAGTTATTATTCTTATTGATTAGGCGAGAATTTACTTATTTCTAAATTTTTTACTTTATATTTTTTGTCAAATAACCCTTCCGTTCTCAGTCAATAAAATCTGAATTAATTAATACAGTACGGTTGCGACTCAGCACGCTCTCTGCGGGAGATTGTTAGAAATGTAATTTGAGTTCGCGCCGTGCTGCCATATTATCTTTATTTGTGCTTATATTTTGTGGTTAAATTAATAATGTATTAATATAACTGTAAAAAATTAATTTGTAATAAATAATATATCATTTTAGTAATCCTTTTTACTTTCTATTTAGTATATTTTTGGGCTGAGTTGTGGAAAGGAAATGAAAATATAAATGAATAATTAATCCCCCGTGTCGGTACCGAACCTACGACCGAAGCTTTAACCGTCGCACGCTTTGCCCCTACAGCCACTAAAAATTACAGAAGAGATAACAGTAAAAATTATACTGTAATTTCATCTACTTCTTTTATAGTAACGTTAGCTTTAGCTGTTATAATTAGTTATCAAACTAACAAAGCTGGTTGTCAAAATTAATCAAGTATAGGGAAGGCACGTGCGCTCGAGTATGTTTTTTAGACTCGCCCTCAACTAATGGTGGCCACGTGACCTGTACAAGTAGGTATTGAACCCAGTACTGTAGTGCAGGGTGTACTGTGTGATATAATGGAAGAAAATACGTTAATTTCATTAGTAATTGTTAATTGGATGAGTGGATGAAATATATGTATGTATTTTTTTTTGTTGTATAAAATTGTATGTTTTTTAGTTCCTAGAATAAGAACAATTAAAAAAGAAACTTTATATACGAGTATATAGAGTTTTCGAATAATGTCATAAAATAATCTAATATGATTTTCAGTATAAAGTTACAATTCTACGTTAATAATAACAAAATATTTACAATGTACGTAGAACTAGTAGGGCTACAGTTTTATAAGCGAGTACTTTAATGTTTACATTAGTGAAATTCTAAAATGTGTGTCTCCTTTGATTCCACGTTCATCATACATGTTACAGTAATTAAAGGATTTAGACTAAAAAAATCAATTTTTTTCAGCTTCACGCTGTATCCCGCACACAGCAGGGTAGGCAGAGGGAACCTCGGTGTTAAGACACTCCGTTTCCCACTTTCTGCCGAATTCTGGAGGCATTGCGTGTTGAATGGCAGAACTCAACGCCGCGCTTTGCTTTGACACCAGAGCGAAGAATAATCGAAATATAAACGAAAAGAAATATTTCACTTCCTCGAGTGGGAATCGAACCCACAACCATCGCGTTTGCGGGCGACACCCTTGTGCCACTGCGCCACGGCGGCCACTATAAAAAAAATCAATTTTGAATCTTATTTGATTCTAAAGAAAAATACAAAACAAGAAAAGAGCGATGCTAAAAAGGAAAGAAAAATCCCATAACTCTACGGTTTCAAAATCTAACATCACTTTAAAAAAATAACATTTACAAAATACAAAATCGTTTCATAAAAATCCATTTACATCGGAACCTCATCCTTATATCTGTCAAGTAGACGTGAGGGTGCGAATTGGCGGGAATAAATATGTATACTTATATATTCGATTCTCAATTTAAATATATTACAGATTGTAAAATATTTTGGCGTTTTCATTTTATAGGAAAAGAAATAATGTCTACGTAGATATTTTAGATGAAAAATATTTTGCTTCTACACATTTTAGACTGCGGAATGGAAAACCCAAAAGTTGCATTTAATCTGCATTATCTGTATATCATGTATAAAATATTATAAATATTCCTTGCAAGTGGAATTTCAAAATCCCACAGTCCTTTTGAAAAATTATTAACCAAATCAAAAAATAATTTATACAATTCCTTATGTATTTTTAATTTTTATATATTAAAATTCTTATTTGTTGTACTTTTAGTATAAAATTTCATTGCGTTCGTGTATACTTATGCTTAACATTTCTCAGACATCGACATCCTTATCAACAATCGATGCACCTGTTACAGATTATGCTGAGCCGATTTGCATACAATTCATGCATAATTCAAATTTATCGTACGGTATGGATGGTAAAAATTATAATATTCCCTTAATAGATAAAAATCTGAATCGACTACTTCAATTTTTTTTACTCTCTGTTTTTATTTTTTTTTTATCAAAGAAGACACATTCTCATTTATTTATAATAAAAACTTGTTGCTATAAATATTTAACATTACTTATCTGTAATTTTGACTAAACAAATTTAAAAATTGTCATTCACTCAATGGAAATAATAAATGTTGTCGTTCGGACGCTGTTAACGTATTTATTTGTATTGTGCATTACAGTCACAATTCAAGTTGTAAACTTACATCTTTTAGATAACAATGAATACAAATATGTCTTCTATTTGTCGCAGCAGTTATGAGTTCGATTTCCAATCGCATAAGTGAATTATTATTTATTAATATTTACATTTCTTCGCTCCGGTAACAAGGTAAAAGGCGGCTTCAGCTCCGCTATGCACCACGCAATGCCTCGAAAATTCGGCAAAAAGTGGGGAACGGAATAGACACCACTATGTTTCCTGTTTCTGCCTATCCTGCTATATGCGAGATACAGTGGGAAGCTGAACAAAAAATCTTATCATTACAGTACTTACGTAAACGGCAGATACTTCTACTATATCTTCAATTAAGTTTAATTAATAAATTAATCTAATATGGTAATTTGTGGCATCCGACTGAGATCTACCTATGTAAATATGTCAAGGATCGCATGGGACAAAAAAATACATTAATGTACAAGTGCGAATAGTTGTACAGTGTCTTTCATTCGGCTTCTATTATCCAATCTTATTGGAAATAATAAGCCCGTCGTGGCGCAGTAGCAAAAGAATGTCGTCCGTACATGCGACGGTTGTGGGTTCGATTTCCACTCAAGGACGTGAAATATTTATTTACGTTTATATTTCCATTTTTCTTCGCTCTGGTGTCGAGGCAAAGCGCGGCATTGAAATCTGCCATTCAACACGCAATACCTCCAGGATACGGCAGAAAGTGGGGAACGGAGTGTCTTATCACCGAGATTCCCTATGCCTACCCTGCTGTGTGCGGGATACAGCGTGAAGCTGAAAAAAATAAGATTAGTTTTTATTTTTTTGACTTCTATTTAGACTCATTCTTGGACTAGATCCTAATTACAGAAAGATAAAAATTACATTAAAATACATAATTAACAATTATACAAAACAATTACTTCAAACAAAAATTTTACCAATAAATCCCCAAAAGTAAATTAAAAGATTTCAAATAACTCTCCGAGATGGAACGCTCGCGTGCGCCCGTCGCGGCGATCAATCAGTCTAATTATATTGTCTTAGAGATCGGCCTGAACGTTCCGAGGGACGTGCACTACAAATTGGTGTAAACGATCCACGAATTACAATCAAATTGGAGTTTATGGATATAGAGAAATAATTTTGGATTTTCTAATAGCTTTTAATCATGTTACAGCATGCAATGGCCGGCGTTTGTTGTGGTATCAGTAGCTTCCTTCATTTCTAATACTCTAAGCTATAGAGTATAAGCTATATATAAGTTCTTTCTTAGATGCAGAAAGATGCGGGTTCAAATCCTGATATAAACTCTTATCTTACGCAATGCCTCCAGAATTCGGCAGAAAGTGAATAACGGAGTGTTAATATTTTTTTTTAATTCTTTAACAATTCCGCAGAAGCGAGTTATACAAAATATTATAAAATGCGTGACAGATCGATCGATTTGTTATCTATGGAGCTTTCTAAGTGCTAAGTTTAAATACTCGAATAACTTTAAGACTAATAATAAGGATATAATTACGTTGTATGTGAAATGTCGTCGGCTTAAAGTGTAAACCGCCATTAAGTTTTTACAAAACTAAGACAAATATATAATTGTCTACCTATATAAGTATGTATTATCAGAAATTTGTAAATATTGATTTGCTTACTTTCCTATATAAAGGAAAATTAAAATCAATTTTGTTTTAAAAACTAAAAATTTACAAAATGAAAAAGCACTTCTAGTATAGTGTGATAAGATGAGACCGTAATTGCACAGGAAGACAAGAGTCCCTGCTCTTTTATGCGAGGGATACAGCGTGAAGCTATAAAATAATCTTATACAAGCAAAAACTGTGTGCCTGCCTATGTGCGGGATACAGCGTGAAGCTGAAAAAAAGATTTTAATGACTATAATATTATTTATACCTATAGCGGGCACTGACTTTAAAGCAAAATGACCAACATATATTCAAATTGTGTTGTAAAAAAAATCTCTTATAAACAGATTTGTTGAATACCCGCACAACACCTAACTCAATCACAATTTACTTTCCACGTAAACGTTCTGAATTATAGCTATTTATTATGAAGATACCACACGAAGGGAAATTATTATAATTCGGTTAAAGGATCAAATGGCTAATCCGATAATCGTTGAAATTGGGCGTTTCGTTTTCCTTTTTTTTTTTTTCAATTTTTGGTGGTTCGAGTCACGACAGTTGTTGAATTTTATTTATTAAAATTTTAAAGTGCTTATGTGTTATTTATGAAATTGTTTCATACTAATAAATATATTTTGAATGACGCTGTATGGTTATTTATACATGAATAAATCGTTAGTTTTTAACATATTTTTCTACCCCTGCTATAGTTCCTATTTCGTCGTTAGTTTACAAAATTTAATCTCGATTTAGATATGTTTGGTCTAGATATTTGAGATTAATAAAAACGACTACAGTACAAAAAGACGAAAAAAATTTTTTATCTACAATAAATAAACTAAACATTTTTTTATAAAACTTTCCATGGAATCTAAATCGAACCCACAGTTGTGTGGTTTTAGATCCACTTTGGCTATTATATATTATATTTATTTAATATACATTAAAAATATTAGAGGCCGTCGTGGCGCAGTGGCACAAGGGTGTCACGAGTAAACGCGACGGCTGTTGGTTCGATTCCCACTCGAGGAAGTGAAATATGTCTTTACATTTATATTTCCATTTTTTCTTCGCTCTGGTGTCGAGGCAAAGCGCGGCGTTGAGTTCTGCAACTCAACACGCAATTCCTCCAGAATTCGGCAGAAAGTGGGGAACAGAGTGTCTTAACTCCGAGGTTCCCTCCTACCCTGCTGTGTCCGGGATACAGCGTGAAGCTGAAAAAAAAATTAAAAATATTATGAAATCAGTGAAACCTAACAAAAATCTATTCAATATATCACAAAACGGTTTATAATTGGGAGGTGCGGACCACTAATTGCCGCCTGCGACTGAGCGAACATTTAATATTTTATGGATCTTAAATAACACTTTCGGTATTATTTTTTTTGCTAACAGTGTCCTAGTTTTGTTATAAAATCAAAAAGTATATAATTTTTAAGAATTATAATTACCGGGTAACTTAATTCTTCCTTATAGTAATTATCAGCGTTGTGGTGCAAGTTAGCTTCAATTTTTTCTTTGCTTATCGCTTTCAAAAAATAACATGTTATAATTTAGGGTAGGCAGAAGGAACCTAGTGCTAAGACACTTCGGTCCCCACTTTCTGTCGAATTCTGCCGCGCTTTGTTTCGGCACCAGAGTGAAGACATAGAAACGTATATACATATTTCACTTCCTCGAGTGGAGATCGAACCCACAACCGTCGAGTTACAGTCACACACTTGTGCTGCTGCGCCACAACAGCATTTTTTTTTTCAAATATCGTTTCCTATCAGAGTTGTCACTTATATCAATCTATACAATCGAAATCTTTAATCCAACTGAGTTTCCTGAACTTTATTATTTAAATTATTGCAGAATTAAAAGTTGAAGAATGATGAAAATAAAAAATATTCAATAAAATTTTTTCATCAGACATATAAATTGTACTCAACTCTTACATTCATTTTAAACTTTTATTGGAGTATCTTGATACTAGGTTCCACAGCCTTGCCTACTAAAAGCAGAATACGGAAATACAAAAACTATACTAAAAAAGTTATAGCAATATATTTGACGCCATACACTCTTGAAAGTGACAATAGCAACATAGATTATAAAAATACAAATAATAATACAGCATACAATTAATAAAAAAAAATTAACAGCACATTCTTTATTCAAAATCACAGGTTTTTTTATAGCATTAGGACATTACAGAGTTAAGTATGTACTTATAAAAAATGTTAATACCATAGATACTGGCAATAAGGGACCGACATAACCTCCACTCTAATTTGGAAAATATTCGAAGCATTTGTCCGTGTATCACAATTATCGAGGCATCTACGACACGCGAGTATAGTATTACTGTGTAATTTTCTTTATTTTGTTATAGGTATAGCCGTTAGGAATGCTCTACACGAGAGTAGATACCTGTAACTGTTGGCTGATTAGATTGCCGTATTAAAAACAGTAAAGTATCTGTGGAATTTAAATTCTTCTATCAAATTATGTATTACGATTTTAAGTTATTTTTATCTTTATGTTTAACAGATCCAAACGCTATCATCATTGTCATTGCCTTTCATATAAAAATAACTATACAAATATGCAAAGCAATGCAAATCTATTTTTTCTTAGAACCACATTATCAGACACTTTGCCTTGGAAAGAGCGGGAAAATCGAAATAATTTCCGCAATTGGGGATCGGACTCACTCACTACCACCACAGTTTGATCTACTGCGCTACGATGGCCTCGTATATATTGATGAAGAATGAAGTTTCTAAAATACTTTCCGAAAAATAAAATAAATTAAATCACCTTCACGTTGTATCCTGCACACAGCAGGATGGAAATACCTCACTATGTTTGTATTTAACTAAATAAAAAATCTTTCAAATATATTGTTGAAACATTTTTACCTAAGTTTATTATTTCTATTATAAATAAAAAAATGTATTTACAATTCACCAAGAAATTAAAAACCTGACGCAAAAACCAAATTGCAACTGATTCTAAATCTAATCTAATCTATAAAGATAATCTAATTTTAACGACAATTTATAAAAATCCGTTAGTTCCACTCAAAATAACGGTTCCATAACAAATTGGTCGGCTAAAGTGAAATAAAAAAATGAGAGAATTTATCAAATGGCTGTCACTATTAAAGTTTTTTTTTTATATATATATATATTTTTAGGTTGCGGGTCACCGTGGTGAATCATTGGAAGACGAACTGCTAATGTATCGCTGATTGTGGTAAAACCGTTTCATGTTAATCCATAGTCTGAGAAAAAAAAGTTTTTTACAATTTTATAAAATGTAATTTTTTTTTATATCAAAATGTTTTAGTAGTGCTTTGTTGTTCTCTTCATTATTTAGTTTATTAGAAAAAATATTAAGGAAAAGCCTATAATAGAAAAAATATTCATATATTTATATCGATATGTTCTTTTATATCTACGGTTCATTATTTTTGATGTAAGATTAGCCAAAAAAGCGACTTTACGTACAATACATAGTTTACTCAGCGTACCCTTCCTAGGTACTGATAGGCACATCAGTACCTCAGAGTAGTAGTAGTGTGAAGACACTTTGTTACCCACTTTCCGTACAATTTTTGAGCTGAACTCTTTGTCTTTTTACTATAGCGAGGAAATGAAAATTATTCATCTTCCGAGGGGAAATCGAACTCACAACCGTGTACAATTTATTTAAATTACCACTGGACCACGACGGTTCCAAAAGCCAAAAAAATCGGTTGTAAAAGTGTAGTTTTCTTAATTAGATAAAACAAAAATTGTACCTACATATTTTTCTCGTATATACGTTAATGCAGATATTCGAAACCACAGAAATCCAATGCTGCAGCCTGCGGCATTGCAACGCGTCTCTGATTATAGTATTTAAATTATATAATAATATGTTAAAATAAATATACATATATTTTAAAAATTTTCTATAATGATTTTGGCCGGGAGAAACCAATGTCAAGACACTCCGCTCTACACATTCAGCCCAAACTTGATCTGAACTGAACATCTTTTTTTATCTTGCCAAAAAAAAAACATACCGTAATGGAAATCTATCCCGAAGCCACAGCGTGTACATAAATATGTTAAATTCTATATCGGTGTAAATATTTATTATATATATAACTATTACTTCGTTCAAAATATTTTTATAAGTAGGTAGGTAAATTCTTTACTACACTGAACACGACTGGACTCTTTACTTATTGAGAACTGGCTGGATTTTTTATTTAATGATAAATAATGTATTTTACTTAATTATTTATAATGTTGTAAATATATAATAATTCCAAATTAAAATGACTACATAAAGCTAGTGACATTATTTTGAAAATAAAAAAAACTTGCTCAATTTTAAACCATTCTCATAATAAAAGAACAGACTGGAGACAGTGGAAAACTTTCCAATTAATAATCTATAATTAGTAAATTTTAAAACCGCGACAACCAAATGTCCGACACCTCGGGCTGTATAACAAAAGAAATGTGCAACAGTGAATTAATTATGTTAAATTATACTTAAAAGTTAAGTTTTCAGTGTTGCCAACACATGACACAATAGTTTGAGGCTTTGACAACTGTTGTTTTTTTTAATCCTTAATGTTTCCAAACATTGACTATTAAAAAGACATCAAAATTAAATGCGTAAGGCCGTCGTGGCACACGGGCATAAGGGTGTGACTGATACGAGGGTTGTGGGTTGGATTTCCACTCGAGAGAAGGTATTATTATTATTTAATATTTTCCTTTCTTCACTCTGGCACCAAAGCAAAAAGTCGCATTTGACTTGCGCCACTCAACCTGTAGTGCCACGAAAGCATCGGAGTGTCTTAACACTAGGTTCCCTTTGTCTACTCTGCTGCATGCGGGCTGTATCCCGCATCCCGTGAAGCTGAAGATTTTAAATGAAACCCTTTATTACCATATTAATCGAGTATAGCTATAGTTTTATTCATTTTTGGAGACCCGACGTCAGGAACACTTCGCAGTAGTATCGTGTGTAACAGCGTCTGACTGTAAACGCGATGATTGTGGGTTCGATCCAAATACGGAGGAATGATTACCTACCTATATCTAAATAATTTTCATTTCCTCGCTCTGGTAGACAAAGCGTGGCTTTAAGTCTCGCCACCTAACACGTAATGTCTAGAAAACTAAGTGAAAAAAGTGAAAAAAAATTTAAAAGTGTATCAAGAGTTAAAATCTATTATATTTATTTTAAGATAAATAACATTATAGCAATAAAAGAGAAATAACTTACTAACAAGAAAAGAATGACAAAATTTCTAGATAGAGTTATAAAAGTTTAACTTGAACATTTCTATAAATGAACTAGACAACATAATATCATAATAGTCGTAGCAACGCGGCCACAGAAAGGGCGACACACTGTCTCTACGTAAGCTCTACGTGCCCAAATCGAGAGTTGTGCGCCTCGAGCGATACGGTTTTTGCGAGGAAACGAAATTATACGAACATATTTTTATGATACCAAAACCTCTTTTACCATTTGTATTTCACATACCACCTTTTATTTAACCACTTATCGCATATAAGAAAAAAATTCAAATAAAAAAAAAAATAGTTGAACAGCACCCCATTGTAACGAGATCGATTTTGTTTCTTCATTCTATTGTACTAAAAAACGTTTAGATCTGAACCTTTTTACTAAAACAGGTGATGCACAACACTAGAATACGTTCATTCATTCAATATACAAATACAAACATCCAAACAAAAAAAAAACCCGCCAACTAAATCTGACACAAGTAAAAATCACCAGATCCCAAAGCGCGTCACGCTGCTCACTTATCCCTACAATGGCCATGGCGAATTACAATTAATCGCTTCGATGAGAAATGCCACCGCTGTAAAAAAACGTCAAAATATTGTCGCGTCCCCCTCCGGCAGGGGAGAGTGGCCAATGGGGAGGCGGGCCGGCGCTCGCGGGCCAATGACGCGCGCCCGGGGCGGAGCCTCCAGCGACGAGGCGCTTCGCCCCCAGCTAAAACCTTTTCGCCTGCAGTCGTTTACCGATAAGCCCGCGGGATGGTCGATTATTATTACATTTTGTACGCGTGATTCTGTGATCTGCGCTGCCCCGGGCGTTGCCGAATCGATAGCGATGCGTGTGCAGACTCCCTCAGACTCACCTGTGCTAGGCTGTGCTCTGTGATATGTTGCCTTAGTACTTACTATAGCTAGCTAATACGGCATGAACCTTTACATGCAGTGCCATCGTGAGGTATGACTGTCTCTCTTTTATATGATTTATGCCCGAAATGCGAAATTTTGTACGTGTCGTTGAATCATCGGAGTTCTTTCTGTTTGTTGTGCTTATAAGCGTCTCAGCATTCGGAGGAAACGCTTGGGAGGATTTTAGAGTGAGAACCTCGTGATTTCTTCGTTTATTTTTGATTTTTTTTTTTTCAGGTAAAAAAATATATTGCTGTAAGACAAGTGTTAAAAATTTAGATACAATATTTATTTTCTTTATTTACTACAAATCGATTGAAATAAAAAAACTTTTTTTACAAAATATATTTTTAGATTCACGACATAGAAAAAGTCTTAGAAATGAAAAAGACATAGAAACGCGGTATTGAGTTCAGCTTCTGCAGCTAACACGGCAGAAAAGAGAGACTGAAATCTCTTAACACTACGCTCTTTGTCTACACTGCTACATTGTTTTTCTAAAAAAACAGCTTCACGCAATTATCCGTATGGCAGTGTAGTCATAGTGTAGAGAGCTAGTGTAAAAACACTCCTCTCACGAAGCATTGCCCAACTTTCGTAAAAAACTTTACTATATTAAATTACTACTTCCACTTTTCACATGACTGTGTAACAGTACCAGTGATAACGTAAAAAAAATATTTTTATATTTAATAAAGTATTTAAAAAGGTAATTAATTACTCTGTATTGTTATCAAATCAATGTAAATTTGAATTTGATTTGTATTTAACCTAAGATTTTAATAAAAAAATATTATTATTTAAATATTTCTAATATAAAGTAGATTTTTCACATATAAAGAATTTGAAAGGATTTACCTTAAGCTTAATCAAAATATTAATATAAAATATTGACCTATAGGTATTCCTTGTACCTACATTACGATTTTTGTGAAAATACTTGTATACTCTGTCATTACTAAACTACTGACAGACGAAGTACAAGGAAAACTCGGAGGAATTTGGAAATTGGAAATTTATCATATAAAGCCTTTTAGTGCTTTAGGAAAACAAAAGGCGACGTTTCAAAAAAAATCCTACAGAGACGGGAAAAACGGAATTACCGATTTCAAAATAGGAAGTTTCGGACGGCCACTGGTGGAACAAAAAAAATATTAATAATAACACATTTTCCTCTTCGTTTCTTCACATTTAATATAAAAAATAAAAACAAGAAAATAAAGAAATATCACCGCGCTCAAAAGATATCGAGGACTATAATTATGGCCCCTTGTGGACGTTATACTTTAAACTTTATAATTACCGACCAACAAATTATACTTGAAATAAACTTTGCGAGAAAAGTTATATTTTTTTGTATAAAAATTTACGCCGTCGCGTCGTTGCGCATTTGGATGATTAGGTCATGGGTTCAAATCGGAATGAAAGTCTATTCTGATTGGGCAAAGTGTAGGGTTGAATTTTTTAGTATAAGCATGAAATCAATGATGTTATAAATTTAGCGGTAAGTTCTGAACGACTTAAAAGTTAGTTGTCAAAACTCATATTTAATTTAAATACGATAGCCGTTGGTCTAGTAGTGTTTTAAACTTTTAAATGAAACTTTCCTTCTCTTTTCTCTTTGAAAAATGTGTTTCTATCACATATACGCTGTACCTACTACTATGAGGGAATACTCGATATGATGCATACTTGAGTTCTGATTTTGCTAAGTTACTTATAATATAAATAATGTTTTATGCTAGGCCAGGTTGGTTGTGGGTTCGATCCCCACAGGAGATGAAATATCTGTAAGCACGATTTCTATTTGTATACTCATTTCCGGTTTAATTGTAATTACACCACCCCTGTAAATATTTTGTAAATATTTTAACAAGACTAGATAGATACTAACTGACAGAACTCGTTAGAAAGAGAAAATGACTAGTGAGCTTATAACCACTTTTTTTTGTATTTAAAACTTACTTAAAAAGTACATTTCTAAAGTTAAAATAAAAAGGGGCATACTTCTCTTACATTTGTCTATACGCTGTTTGTAATTTTGTTTTAAAAATATATATATAAAAATTTCATCTAATTCCTTTTTCTATGAAAGCTATTATTGTTCTCGTTCATTTACATCGTAAAGATGCCGCCGACATAATATAATAAATTACAAATTATAATCAACTTCATAGTTAATTGAATGTAAAATTCTTGTTTTTCATCTCCGTGCGTTCTAATAATTACAATAGATTATGCTGAACGTCCTTAATTAAAATTATAAAATTACCTATAAACTTAAAAAACTTTAATATTAACTTACAATGGCATTGTTCACTCATGTTTAGTAAATATGTTTGACTACTGCAATATTAAATATTTTGATTGGGCTTTTCTTCTTTTAGCTACTCGCAAGGTTCGGGGTTCGATTACGAGTCTAAGAAAAAAATTGTGCTATTTTTAATTTTTTTTCACTTAAAGTTTTTGCACTGGGAATCCATATTGAAAATATTACGTGAATTTGTGGTATTTATTTAAACAATATCTATATTATTATAAATGTAATTATTTTTCCAAATAATAAATCCCATCTTATCATTAATTATTAAATACTGATAAAAATCTTCTCTATCGATAAAAAGCTCAACAGTATAAGCTACTGTATAATTGATAAGGCCGGCGTTACATGGAGTAATGAAATACGTGAGGTAACCGAGTTACGGGGCGCGTGCTCTCACGACTACGGTACTAAATACCACTCATTATACATATTGATCATACTTTGTATACATCTAAGTCTTTATTTTTTTTATATTTACCTACATGGTAAATATAAAAAAAAAACAGAATAGAAGTTTAGTTTTTGAGAAATTAATATTACCAAAAACAAATGTTATACCATTTTAATGCAAATTAAATACTTAATAATGTCTTTAAGTGATATTTTTATGTATGAATAGTAACGAGGTTCTGTCTATGGCCCAGTGGTTATCTAATTGTTAATCCAAGGGTTGTGGATTCGATAGTAACTAAAGGAATGTTTAAATTCTTTCATACCACGCTCTGGTAGACATAGCATATCGTCACTTGATGTCTCGAAAATTGCAGAATATAGTGTCTGAACGTTAAGATCTCTCTTACTGGTATTTACAAATAAAATCTGAACCTGTTGTCTTCTTCTTTCTATCTCTATCTATCTATCTCTTCTCTAAGAAACAAAGCCAACCTAGTTCTACCTCTTAACAATCAGTTCAATCTCAAATCTCAATTTTCTTATCATTTGACCAAATCTATGTTATAAATATTTTTTACTTTACTTTACTCCTTTACTCCCCAAAAATGAAACCGAACCTATAACCCAGTGTTCACAAGCACAAGCGAACTGTGCTAAGTTAACACGGTAATTCCCAACCAAGTATATTATTATCCATATATAAATGTGAGTGAAATAAATAATTTACATACTCAATTGTTTTTGATCATAATATCTATTATTCTGATGATGGCTACAGGTTTCAGTAAACATTTGTGATGACTGAACTGATTTGTATTCCAATTTCCGAGGGTATGAGGTATTGCGTTTACAAACATCAATTTAAATGTATTGAATGTATTAATATATAGCTACGTATGTTTATATATATATTTTTTACTTTTAATGTGTATTCCACATATAGTGGAGCCAGAGCCCAAATTTATCGAGACGCCGGGTGGCAGAACTCAAAGCCGCGCTTCTGCCTTGGTGCCAGAGCGAAGAAATGATAATATTAATAAGACTATTAATTCCCCCGAACAGGAATTGTACCCACAACCATCGCGTTCCAGGCTATCGATGACTTTCTTTAAATATTTCTAGCAAGTTACATTACAAACAAAATGAAAACCTATAGTTATTCATTAATAGAGAAGATCAATGAACTAAGTATTACAACTACAAATAAGAAGAAGATGCAGCTATGTAACAGAAAGAGATAGAACTAGTCTATTATCATAATTGATGGTTGTAAATCTAGAGGTGTCATGGTTTCCGGTTGAGGAAAAAAAAATGAATTTTAAAACGTCAATTTTGATATACGAGCTTAAAGAATGAAGAAACAATATTTGAATCTGAAATTATTTAAAACATTGGAACTGTTTCATTAAAAGTCAATTATTTGGCCGCAAGTTGGTTTCTATTGTTAGAATATAATATAACAATGTATAACTTAGGTACACTCATTCTTGATTAACTATAGTGTTGACAGAGTAGTTTATGGCCATGGGTGTATTTTAGCTAGTTTTGGGTGTGCCTCTCTAAATACAATATTTGTAGACTAAAATCTTACCCGAGGATATTGATATTCATAATATTATTTGGCGAACGGACTGTTTTAACACTAAGCTCCCAATTTCCTTCTGCCTACCCTGATATATGCGGGATACAGCGTGAAGCTGAAACAAATACATATTATAAACTGGACAAATACTAAATACACATCATAAGCTGCCAGATCTGGATAAAACAGAATAATGTAAGGTACACAAAATCTTTAGCTCTACATTGTTAGGATTTATCTATCTATTTTTCACGCTGTTTTCGATTTTTCGAACCATATCCGAAAAAAAAAAACAATATATTGTCCATTGTTTTATATTACGCAAGGAGTTTTATTCTTGCAAAAATTATTAACAGGATAAGTTTTTTTAAGTAATTTTCAAATGTGGTGCTAATTTAAAAACACGAATATCAATCTATCGCTTAGAAAAAAATAGGAACACAGTGCCTGCCTGATATTCAAACGTTTTTCAAATATCGCCCAGAGCGGCGGAATAGTGAACGCATATTTATTTGCGTCAGATATCTTTCTATTTTAAAAGATAAAGCTGTGAAAGTGATATTTATTTATTTAGGCTTTCAGTCAAAAATATTTTTATACAGCCATGGTTTTGAGAATCAAAGCATATTTAAAGTTTGTTTTTTATTTTTAATAGTTCTTATTATCTGTTTATTATTTTATATATAGATACAAATATGTTATGTAGTCATCGATCATTAATCTCTTACTAGATCTAGATATTGGTTTAGTTAGAAAAATAAAGACACATATCTTCAATTTTATATTTTATAATTATTCTCCATTCTCTCTGGCTACTCCGCTAGAAATACAGCGTATAGCTAGGTTATATATGTTATAAAAAGCCAATCTTTCACAAGAATAGCATGGTAATATGTACCTACATAGATATAAAAAATACAGCCTTCATCTATAACTAAAGTAAAATTTATAATATTAACATTAAATAAAAAATCAATGGCATTACAAATGCACCTCCTATATGTTTATACTAAAGTGAGAAAATTTTGTGACGTACGGTGCTTTTTATTACCATAAAGTTACACGACTTGCTCGACTATGCATCATCATATATAAATGTGGTAGTGTATGCCGTTCAATTATAGTTATTCCCTCGAATGAGATGAAACCCGTAACTATTCGTGCCTTACACACACCATCATGTTGAATTCATCTATATGAAATATATCTATTTTTATTACTATCATTATTTTGCGATTAATTTTTTTTTTTTAGTAAACTAGACACTGCCAGGGCTATAATTCGTATAATTTTCACCTCTACATCTTACATTGATTTCTCTCTTCTAATGTCTTACTCTTAGAGAACTTGTTGGTAAGTTTTGCTAGTGAAATAGATTGGTGAAATCGATATTTATATATAAAATATTTACATGGGTATTAGCGTGAAAAAAAGATAGATATAAAAGACAAATAATAATTTAAATATAAAGATTGCAATAGGTACATAAAGAAAGGATAGAAGAGAAGTATCCACTGCAAAAAGAATAAAAATGTCATTGTCATTTCAGACCTCAATAAGAGTGCGTGTGGATACATATTAAATACGACGTGTTCGAAATTCGAAACATTTAAATTGCACGTTGCTGCTACCGTGCACGCGGTATCTGATTCTTTTCCCAAATTCCAATCGCGGGTTATTATTATCTGCACCGATTTGCTCAATCAGTGTTGCCAAAACAAAAAACTATTCTAATTCGTGAGAGTTTGTATTTTGTTTAGCGTGAGAAAAAGATTTGGTATTTTGTGGAAATCGTAAAGTATAGGATAAATGAGGGGATTAAAGGTAATTTGTCTAATCTTTAGCTTGAACTTTCCTCGAATATCCTAGTTTTTAAAAATTGAACGTGTTGTTTTTTTAAATATTCCAGGTAGGTAAATCAACTTAGTGTTGGTCATTATAAGTATGCAGTTAGACTTAGTAGTTTACCACTACTACTTCTACAACTAGCTTCACGCTGTATCCCTAGCCGGGTAGTCAGAGAGAACGGAGCGCTAAACGGCACGCATTCCGGTATCTTTTACACTTCTCTCGCCTCGTCCACTGACATCAACCTGTTCATACACGCCCTCTGCGGGCAGAGGGCCTCTTGCTTTCGACGTAACCTTTCTCCAGTATCTTTGATACTGTTTTCGAAAGGTCAACCGAGGTCTCCCCCTACTTATACAGCTCACTTTTCCCTTATAAATCTTTTTGACCATTCTTTGCCTAAATCAACAGAGCTCGTCGTTTTTTTTCTCACCATAAGATTCTCGCTAGTACCTGACATTCTATGTGTTTCTTCATTGCGAGTTAGATCAGCAAATCATATCCTACTAAGAGATCGCATCCCCACAGCATACATCTTTCTTTCATTCTTCTTCTGTAATACCCACTTTTAGCTGCCGTTTTACAGCGTCGATACCAGCATTGCATTGTGTACCTACGCCCAAAAGTGCAGCTACACTCACGTTTCGCTCCCTTATCAATGCAGCTAAGGCATTCGCTATAACCGTATTACCGGCAGAAATACGTCTTTCCACATAATGAATATGATTGAATGATGAGTATATAGTGATAATTCCAGATTATACCTACAAAATAAAATATATTTGCTCATGTGTATGATATACTGTAATAATTAATATTGATGAATGTATATTTTTGTAGAAGCAGAAATAACATCAAAATGGGATCGCAGAAAATAATTAAATTGAGATAATTTAAGACACACCGGTTGCTCAGCGACCCGCTGCGAGGTCGCACTTTGAAAAAAGAATACGTCAACGTGGATCGTCAGTACTGACCGGGAATGAGAAATGTTTCCAGTCCTAAAAAAACAACCATTCATTCACTCACAGACACTTGCATTTAGAAATTAGTTTATTTTAATTACTCGGTGAGCGCATTGTTATATTAATTATCATTCAGTCAGGACAATATATTTTATTGTTTTATGTGATTTATACATCTAGTTAGTAAGTTATTTGAATTTTAATTTAGTCAAGTTTTAATGGGATACGGCTGAATGGAGTTCTAATTAGGAAAACAAGCGGACGGGTATGAGTAATGTCAGATATAAATTCCGGTTATGGGTTAGAAAAGCGATATAACTTCTATCGCCGCACAATAGCTTTGTGCTCGTAACAAATTGCTTTTGGAAAGAGATGAATGTGAAAAATGGCTAAATGTTCCTATAATACAAACACCATAATAAAGTATGGAAAAAATTGGAGTAGCTTTTTTATAATAAAAAATAACTCGTCATAACTATTGACCAATAAAAGTCAGTTGGATTATTTAAACTAAAAAAAAATTTTAAAAACTGAAATAGTAAGCAATTTTTTAAAGTTTTACGCTGTATATCCCGCATGGAGGATTGTAGGCTGAGGAAGTGTAGTGTTAAGACACTCCGCTCCCTACTTTCCGCTGAATTCTGGAGGCATTGCGTGTTGAGTGGCGGAACTCTTCGCCGTGCTTTGCCTCGATGCCAGAGTGAATAAATTAAAATATTTTATTTTCATTATGTTTTAAATATTAAATAAAAATTTAAATAAAAATATAATGAAAAAAAGGGGAAATCTTTTAAATGATATTTTGTTAAATATGCTATAAAATATTTTAAAAAGCTAGATCAGTATTACACGTAACAACATATGGCATAAATACGAATATATTTGTTAAACAAACACATTTTTTAAATATAATGTTTTTTTTTTTTCGTAGAATTCATAAAAGTTTATAAAGAAAAGAATTCATATCTCAGTCATACGATTCATTAACGATCAACGATTGTAAATCAGATTGCAAAAGAACAACACGCTCATTTGCCCTTGCCGCTTCTTTATACGATAAAAAATATATAATATATTATAGTTAAATTTAAATAGGATTTAAATAAACATATATTATAATAAAATACATGTAGTATTTTTATACCATAAAAAAATATTTCCTAAAGTCACTTATGAGGTACTACTACCCTGTTACAAAACAAAAGACTTCGAATAGCATAGGTAGCAAAGATGCTCAGATCAATCAACTTTTCTACTGATTATTTGTATATTATAATATTTATTTTATTTTCAAAAGTATTTCTAAGTTGTGTATTGTTTTATCGTCGCGGCGCAGTGGCACAAGGGTGCCGCCCGTAAACGCGACGGTTGTGGGTTCGATTCCCAGTCGAGGAATTGAAATATTTCTTACATATTTTAATTTTTCTTCACTATGGTGTCGAGGAAAAGCGCGGCGTTGAGTTCTGCCACTCAACACGCAATGCCTCCAGTATTCGGCAGAAAGTGGGGAACGGAGTGTCTTAACACCGAGGTTCCCTCTGCCTACCCTACTGTGTGCGGGATACAGCGTGAAGCTCTATAAATTGAGGTAGAAAAGTTCAAAAGGAAGGGCAAAAAACAATTAGGTTCCACTCCGTTAAAAAATCGATGGACGAGATAGGCAATTAAGTGTGTTGTTTGTGTAATTACAAAATCGATTTGTGGGTGTGGCACCTAAATGTTGTCACATTAATTCTTATAAAATTTCTTATTTAATTTTGTGTCATGTCATAATATTTTTGAAATAAATCATTTAAAATTTATAAGCTCACTTTACCTGCTTGTAAAATATCAGCAATATAACTCCACAAATTAAATATGTCATGGTTTCAAGGTTACGTTGACGGTAAATCCTGTAAAACAATGAGGACTCGATTATATTAAATTATAATATTCACAAATATATTAAAACACTAGTACTATCCACACAACAGTATTTTTTATATAATAGATATTCATGAAAACCCTCTTCGCAATCATTCGCAAGAAATTAATTTGTCAAGATTACATTAAATAATACCGTGTGGTCGCTCCCATAGTCTGGCAACACCGCTTCTGTTCCAAATTCAAAATTTGAAATTAATGGCCGATTTGACAGGAGCGTTATTGTGGGGCTAATTTTATTTTTTTAATCTTATCAACGCGATGACAGCGACTTAATGGGATCGTACCGGTTGTTTTAAAATTCTTTTCATTTCATTTGTAATATTTTTTTTAATTTCCTTTGAGACGCAATGGCCGACAGGTATTATTTTCACAACAATGTAAAACAACATACAAATTGTATATATATGGCGGCATTTGTAGAAGGATGTGTAATTATTTTTCTGTCTTAGTAGTATCTCTGTCTATTAACTGCAAATTATGCAAATAGTAGAATATAAGTAATCTATTGAGTGTTCCCATTTTTTTTTTATTTTAGAATTTGTAAAACAGTTTATAGTTTGACATATAATAAATAAATAATACTTCCAATAATTTATTACCCTTCTCACATGTTAACTTTAAAAAATACACGAAACAATCTAAGATGTAATATAAAAAATAACGTATGAAGATGAAAACCAGTAATTTTCGGATGTAAAGTTAATTACAACCGTGTTACCCGCCACCGCGGCGGCTCGTGCCCACTACTGTGCAATCATCGATCATTACCCTAACTGGGACGCTGTACCTAATCTGGCATCTTTCTCTCAATAGTTAAGCAGAAAAAAAAATTATGTATATTTTTGTACAAATTTTGTGTCTTAAAATCAAGAGTGGTTTTGAAAGTTCTATGAATACAATGCATTTGTGAGAATTTAAATGAAACGAATAAAAACATAGTATTTTCATAATAGATACATGTATTTTTAATATGGCAAGAAATATATTATAATAGAAAATATATGAACCCACGTCTTCTAAGCAAGTAGAATCAGAGTAGAGCAAGAAGTTCCAAAAGACACGTACCTACTACAACAGTGATCAATCAAAACTTATAATCTATTTTTCAGCTTCACGCTGTATCCTGCACACAGCAGTGTAGGCAGAGGGAGCGTCAGTGTTACGACACTCCGTTTCCCACTTTCTGCCGAATTCTGGAGGCATTGCGTGCCTAAAAATTAATTATAACAAATGTACCCAGTGAGGCCAATTCTGTACGCACTACTATACAATCATTGTTCATTATCAATATCATACGTTTGTATGTTAAAACCAGACATTCTTCTTATTACATTAACCGCATATACAAACTGTTTTGTTATTTCTAAATAAATAAAATAATGTATCAATAGATGTTCTCTTATTTCTATATTTTCGTGAAAAAAACCTGAATCAAAAATTTAATTAGTAGTTGTAGTAGTTGTATTTTGTTAAAAATGTATTTAATTTAACAAAGAGCAGGGTAGTTTAAGATTTTTTTTTTTCGGAAGCAAAATTCTGCATGAATTCTAGACATTGTGCGTTAAAATGTGATACCGCAGCATTTTGTCTGTCTTAGATGGGAATTGAACATCATTCAGTACTTCCAGGTCATTCAAACTCACAAACATCACGGTCACAGGTCACCACAACCAACCTGCTCTACAATGGCCTCAATGTTAGATAACAGCTTTTATATGTAGAACAGAAGAATCTCTTTATAAGTACATGAAGTATGTAGAGATTTTTTTATTTCATGTTATAATCTTCAAGACAATATAAAAGATTATTAATTATAAGTGACCGTGTTACGTGCTGGCTCGTGCCGTCATTAACTGCCTTACAATCAGTGGCCATTATGAATGAAAGTTTACAAACTATCTTAATATATATTTTATCGGGTCAATTCAAAAATATAGTATAATGATGATGTAGTTAATATTTTTTCCTCTAATTAAAATTCTAAATCTAGTTAGATTCTAATTATCAAATATTCAATTTACTGTATCTTATTTAGTATATAACGATATATTCTGCTATTTCTATTGTTACTTCACCATCGGGCTATAAATATACCAACGTGTTAAATTACATTAGCCAACTTTCAAGATATTAAATATTGAAGTGCGCAACTTAAGGCTGCGTTTTGTCTTATAGACTAGACCAGAAAGAAAAAATGAAAATAATTCTTTTCACTGCGTTCTGCTAATCGAACCCACTATCATCACACCTATAGTCACTGCGCCACAACAGTACATACATATAATATGGAGCCATATATTGTTTCTTAGCATAGAATAACAAAAACTTATCATAAACTTATATTACGTATCCGTCAACATTCAATCTCGGGCACTCTTGCGCACTCTTGGGCACGAGGCATTCATCACGCGGCCACGCCTACCCCGACGTTGTATTACTCGCTGATTAAAATCTGTACGTTTCTTAACAGCTTTTACCTACCTTTGTAATGGGACAGCGGTCAATCAAAATAGTATTGTTTAATCAGCTTCACGCTGTATCCTGCACACAACATGGCAAGCAGAGGGAACCCAGTGCTAAGACACTCCGTTTCCCACTGGTGAAATGAAATGATTTGTAAACTTTTTTTCTTCTTTCATATTATTTCTTCTTAGGCAGTTCTCTGTAGATCATTGTATATTTCATATCATCTTAATAAATATTTGTCTTTTAAGATTTGTTAAACGTATATAGCTGGAAATTTGACCAAAATTTTCATAGATTTTTACTAATAATATATAAAGACATTACTTAGTGATAAGGCTACGAGAGGTGGAAATAATAAAGCGTAGAAGAGAGAAATAAATCACCAAAAACACTTTACAGCTGATACACCAAATATAATATCGAGTCTATAGGCACCTTCACATTTATGTTTTACCCAGTTTGATCCGGCCGTAACGAAAAAGAAGAAAAAAAATCACTGGCAATTTAATACAAGAACCAAAAACGAGGCGGGAATGGAATGTTGAAATAAACGAAGCTACCAATTTTTAATACGCATTCGGACTTTCTAGAAAAAAATTAACTTTATTTCTATAATAATACATTTTATTTTCGTTTAAAAATATGTAACATTCAAGATGTTTAAATAGTAATTTGTAACGCTCATTGACTTCCGTTTTTACATAAATTTTAAACAAGAAGCTCGGACGAGGCAAGAGCGAGGAATGTTAATAATTAGTGTTGGAATTTATTAATAGGGTTTTTTTTAATTGAAATACGTCATAGACAATTGCTTAATATGAAAATCCTTACAAAAATTACCAAGAACAATCGACCTATCCTGCGATGTGCGAGATACAGCGTGAAGCTTAAAGAAAAGAAAGATTAGAAATACAATTACTTATTTACGTCTGTTTGTTATAGTCTTGTGCCTAAAACAATTTATCTATTAAAAATATATAATTAAAAAAATGCTTAAATATAAAAATATAAAAAAGTTATTTTATGCACAGATAAACATTAGGCAAATAACCTTCATACGTTCATTATAAAACAAAAAGAAAATATATTAAGTCCAAAATAATTTTATAAAAATTTCAGCCAAAAACTTTGAAAAAACGAAAGCGTAAAACAATGAAACATAAAAACACTTGCTCGAACTCGACATAAAGTAAACAAAGTGAATCAAACTTTAATACAATGCGATACGGTTTAAATTAGAAATGTATAATTTTTCGTCGTAAAAAGCTGGCCAGCGCTTGCCCGAGGCGTGGCACGGGCCGAATGCCTAGAAATCTTGCCATAATCTGTTCTCAACTTTAAAATAACTGTCAATAAATTTTTACACGGCGTTGTTTTTACTTTGTTCGTGCCTATTAAAAATTTTGAACATTGAAAGATGAAATGAATTGTTTCTCTTGTTATACAGAATATTTATTTTAAAAGTCTTTTGTATACCTACATACTTTATATTTAAAAATACAATCGAAATTAGCAATAATATAATACATAATATACGAGAAAATAATAAATGTAATAAAGTTTTAAAAAATAATAAATCATATGATTGAAATAATAAAATAGCACGGTTGTAGAACTTGAAGTGCTTATAGATGCTTAGTAGGTTCAATTCCTCTTTTTAATTGTTTTAAATGACGAAATATATAAAAATCTAAAAAAATTAATAGTCTGGCTAGACTGACATCATAATAATATTTAACGAAATATGATAATTACTATTCAGCCATTAAAATGTATTCGTCATAAGCCTATTTTATTCTATTTACAAGCATTTACTAAAGACTCATCGGTACTGTGTAGGTACTTAACAAAAAATCCATCGCTCAGTTCAGTTTGAGATGATAATAAGCTGTAATTATCTCGTCTATACGTCTATAAATCATTGGGAACCCCATTCTTACGTTCCTTAGATCACACTTGAGTCATTTAAATATTTAGACTAATAATATATCTTGGTATATCTTTTTTTTTTAATTTTAAAAGCAAATTCCTTAATATTTTTATTAATGTTTTAAATACCGTTAGTTTAACATTTTTTTTTTGACGGTGATTCAACATGTGGGTGTATTAATGAAAAAATACTATTATTTTTATTATTTTCATATTATTATTATAGACGCCAGTCGTGGCGAAGGGGCACAAAGTGTGCTGCAAAATCGACTGGTCGTGGGTTCGATCCCCACTCGGGGAAAGGTAATATTTATTTAAATGTATATTTTCATTTCCTCGCTCTGTTGTTGAAGCAAAGCGCGGCGTTGAGTTCCACCACTCGACCCGCAATGCCTCCAGAAATCCTCCAGGTTTCCTCTGCCTACCCTGCTGTGTGCGGGATACAGTGTGAAACTGATTTGTTTTGTTATATTCATAAAACATTAATGTCGATATGTTGTGATTGTCGATTTATTTTTTGGTATATGTATTTAAATATCTCAAGCGTAAAAACACTTAAAATTAAATGTCAATGCAACAATAATTAATATAGATATAAATATACAGTAATTATTAATCTTTCACAGGTAAGCTGCAAGAAGAAATCTATTTGATGACCGAATTAAGGATATTTAGTGAAGACAATGACTTTTCGTTGTGTGCCCGCATTTCAAACTGTGTCTAACGACAGTAACGCCACCTGGGTGAGTTATTATGACGCATTTACTTATGATACGGCTACTCGCCGCTAGATGTCAGTACTATTGGTATAGTAAAGACGGGTGTTCTGTAAATATCTCAATAACGATTGAAATATAATCGTAAAAGTATATAAAATTCGATGTAATTTATATTTTTTGACAATTATTGATTATTATGACTGATTTTTTTAGCTATGTAATGAAGATACCAGGAGTATCATATAGCGACATCTGTTACTCAAACTTATAATTATGAGACGTTGTAATATCAAATATTGTTACATATAACCGATAGATGGCAGGACCATTTCTCTTTGGTTTTATAAGTATACCTTCACTATCCCGTCCGGGGATGCTGTCAAGACCAAAGCCATGGTCAACAGCAATAAATTCCATTCAAAACAAAAATACGTATACCTTCATTGTGGTTTTCTTAGTAAACTTATGAAATAGTTCTTTAACTATTTCATAACATTCTAAGTACATCGAATCAAATTAATATTTTATTTTCTTCACGCACAATGTTATTATATTTATTTAAAGAAAAAATATATTTCATACATCTTATTTCTCTACGTAAGATGCCACTAAAGTAACCCTTTATCGTTATAAGATCGATAACTACCATTAGTAACTATACAAACTGTCGAATCCTAGGTTTATTAAGATAAACTCAACATTAGACCAACGTTGTCACTATTTATTAATACTAATATAACTCTTATTCGTGACAAAATTACAAACAAACAGTTTATTACTATAAAATAAAAAAATAAATAAAATGTATGGCAAATATTAACGCCTCACACGCCTATTTTTATATTGTACTATAAGGTAGCTAAGTAAATATAATTTAATTTATTCTAAAACGGAGAAAAAGTTTCCAATGCGTGTTCAAACAATGTGAAGTAATACAAAAATACTAGACACAATCGTAGGCGTAAAGCGTTTTGAGAAACCATTGTTGTTATAATATACCGTTGACCTGTGGTAGTCGCTGTTGACACGCCTGTAGGTGACGACCGCCGCCCACGACGGTCGACATGGTATTTTCACACGCATATATTATTTTGGCAATAATCTTTTAATGAAAGTTTAAACTGATTATTTATTTCTCTGTGTTTTCTATTTTCAAGCATTTGCATAGTAAGGAGAAAGAATTTGTTGTCAATATTGATGCTAGTACAGTTGTAGTCTTATTTAATTTTTAACTCAGTAATCCATAAATTAGTATATTTTATAAAATACTTAAAATAGTAAAATTTCTATAATTTATTTATCTTGATTAAAAATAGCTATATGCTAGTACGTACTACACTGTGGTGTAACTACAATAAACTGTACTTACTTACTCACAAAAAAAAAAAATAACTCAAGAAAGCTTATTAAAAAGAATCTTTTACAATTTAATAAATATGACATTAGAAAAAAATATAAACCGTAATCCCGTAATACGTTTAATAATAATATGTAAAAACAATTTCTTCATAAAATAAGCCCAAATTAAATTTTAAAAAAAATAAATAAAGCACAATATTGACATATCACGTGTAATTATTTAGATAAATACAGCAATTACAGTGGCTATTGTAAACGTATTCGTCCATTTGACCAGCTGGATTCGTTGAACTCTTTTGTAAGGTCGGGCGGTATCTGCATTCGGTTTTTAATACATTTGTTGTGTCCGGTTTGGTTTTTTTAAAAATGTATTATAAAAAAATGTGCTTTATTATTTTCCTTAGATTGTAGTTACAAATAATTATAAGTAAATTTATTTATCAGCTTCACGTTATATCACGGACACAGCCGAGTAGGCAGAGGGAACCTAGCGTTAAGACACTCCGTTTCCCCCTTTCTACCGAATTCTGGAGGCATTGCGTGTTGAGTGGCAGAACGCAACGTCGCGCTTGTGACTCGACACTAAAGCGAAGAAATGGAAATATAAACGTAAATAGATATCTCTCTTCTTCAAAATTATAAGAAATTAAGCTAAATATTCGTTCAACGATCGATGCATTTCAAAGATAAACTTTCTATCTTAAGCATCCCTCCTATATCCTTTATCGACATTGATAGCTATAAATTCAAAATGTTGATACTTTCGTAATAATACAATATACGCATATGCTAAATGACCCTTAACCTTTGTGCGGCCTCCTTACACCGCACTTAATTTTACGTAAGTTTCATTCTTTCACAGTTTATGGGGGATTACAAATGTAAAAGAGTTTTATTAACGCCGATAAAAATAATCCACTTGCTAACCTAAATTAAACAAATGCGTTGACGAAATGCAAAATATTAAACGAAAACATTATCTTATGAAACACTACAATTTACTAAAGGAGGCTTAAAAAGTGAGATGAAACAAAATTTTATTACTTACAAAATAATTTTTGTGAATTACTTTTATGCGTAATCAAAAATTTTATGAATTATTTACTTATTATTATTAATTATGTTTTATTTTTTATCACATATCAAAAAAAAAACACTTAAATTGACATAAAAAAATAATTATTTCTAACTATAAACTATAACAATGAAAATAGATCGAAATGTGCATATAATTTAATATAAACCCACACACACACATACACACACCTCACTCACTCTTACTCACACGCAATCACAATAAAACTGGATATGAAAGGAATAATGTAATATAGATTTGCTGCGACGTGGTACGATGAGGAAGCTTTTTAAGTAGGTAGTATACGCTCAGTTTTAAGATGAATCCTGCCACCGAGCTTTCGTGAACTTAAATATTTGTTTTAAATTTAACTGACTATTATATTACAAAATAAGAACTCTGACACTAACTTACTGCATTGAATGCCTACGTGAATTAAAACACTAGTTATGCTATTAATATACGTCTGTTTATAATATTCGGAATTTATTGAAATCATATTTTAATCTGACCTTTTGTATATTAATCAAAATTCTATCCCCTCCATATATAACATGGCACACATTGGAAGTTAGTCAAATATATATATCTTAAATCATAACAAAACCAATATATTTAACAATATATCAACGTACGAAGAATAAAAGATTGAAACTAAGATAAAAAAGATATAATACATACCTTAATTACAACATGTTCAGTCTACATCTTTCGTTTATACTGCTCTCCCCATCTTTATCACGTCTGGCGCGCGCAGCCCACTCCATGTGATAGCCTCGAGCGACGCGCCGCTCACGTGCCGACGCGCGGGAAATTTAAATTTCGAATATACATATAAGTTTTAAAACCAGCCAGTTTTGTGAATGAAGAGTGACATTTTTTTAATTTATTGAAATTTTGTGTGTTTAAAATATATTTTTAAGTGTTGCGCTTAAAGAGTGATTAAGAATATATTATTTCATAGATTTTAATATTGAGACATAAATGTAATACATATGTAATGTATGATTTCTTTTTCAAAATTATTAATTATATTTTGACCGCGTTATCAACAGCTAATAATATAGTTATTTAATAGAACGAAGATGAACGCTTAGCTAACAATAATGTTATTATATAGAAAAAGATGAACTCACGTATTACACAGAGATAAAGAGAACAATTCGAAAGAAAATAGAATTCTCATACGAAACGTAATGGTACCAATAATCGTGTAAAAGTTCACCATTGCCTAACAATAAGTCGACCAGCGAAATAAGAGCTTAAGCAAACCTTTTTAAAAGAGGCATTGTGTTCAAAATTGAAGGTCAAATTATATTTGAAGTAAATAGCGGTCATCGGTACAGATAATGGTCTGTCGATGATTTACGCCGTGTTAAACTGACAATGGCCCGCGATAACCCTCGGCGGAACACAATGTGACCAATTAAATTCGTCGTACCAATCAAGATGACCAAAATTATGACCAACCTGCTCGACATGACTGACCAAAATTTAACAGTTGATGACATATTCAATGAAAATTTAATAAAAAGAAAAAAAGTTGATAATATTCAAGACGTGTTGTCCATTGAACCAACCAAGTCGAATAATAGCGCCAAATTAATTGAAAAAGCTATTGATTTGAATTTGAAAAGAAAAATAAAACGTGTAGAATCAAACGAAAATTATGTTACAGATAAAATGATTGAACCCAACATTAACATAAGTATAGATAAAGATTCAAATAAAACTATAAGGTTAGAGCTCCGACATCCAGATAACCAATGTATAATCGCAGATTATAAACTGAATGATGAAAACGAGGAGGATAGAAACATTTTACTGGAAGGGGAAATTTTAAATGGATATACGCTGAAGGAAAAAACTAATGGTGAATTGAATATGGAGAACAACGACGAATATGTCAATGGGACCGCTGATAGTAAAGTAAGTACGTCATATACTTTTTGTCGAATTGAGGTTTTAACTTTATGACCTTTGAGGGTCATGATTATGATTGGAATTGCTCAGTGATGTTTTAAAATTTCAGGAATTTAACATGTGTTTCATTACTATATGTGAAAAGGAAAAAAGAAAGTTCTATGCTACTGTAGAATATATAATGACGTTGTTATATCATATTTCTTTTTAATATATATATATATATATACACATATATATATATATGGAGATGTTTCCACTGACTGAGGTAAGACGCACGCACAGCCGTAACCACTGTTCGTAGAAATGTGAAATTAGTAATGTATAGTATATGTATATGTATACACCCACAAAGAAGGGATTTTAAAAACCCGCTCAGCCGTGTGGTCCCGGCTTAGAATAGGATCACCCTGGTACTGTCGGTGTCGTAAGAGGCGACTAAAGTACGTGTGGTAGAGTCACATCGCCAGTAATGGCAACACGCATGGGCAGACTCGACCGGATTTAATACCACCCCCGGCATTTAAAACCGGCGTGAAGTAGTGGCCCTTGCCACTGCGTTTCGCATTAGGTAATGCCGGGCCCCGGTGCCCTTCATCTCCACCTTAAAGGCTAGCAACGCACCTGTGGCTCCTCTGGTGTTGCATGGGGTCGTGGGCGGCGGTGATCACTTACCATTAGGTGACCCGAACGCTCGTTTGCCTTGTCCTCTCCCATAAAAAAAAATAACAAAAAAATAAAAAATGTTAACCTTAAAGCGATGAAATAAGGATTGAAAGTTTGTATGGGCCTTTTTTTTAATCGGCACCCATTTTTATAAAATTTTGAATTCAGACACATAAAAATATTTAATTGAACACATTTTTCACGGTTTTTGAGAAGTTAGCACATAAATTGAAAATAATTTCATAAATATTCGTATAGTTCTGCTTTAAATCGCCACCAATTTTAATAATTTTAAAACTCAGCCTATATGAAAATATTAAATTGAACACGTGTTTCATGGCTTATTGTAATTCACCTCTATGGGTGCAAATAAGCAGGCGAAGCTGCGCGCGTCCGCTAGTAATTCATAATAAGTTTATTATGGTAGTACTACATCAGATGGCTCTATCTCTACTGAATTATTTTCATTTCATCGACGTAAAGCAAAGCGCAGGCTCGAGTACTCCACTAGACAAATAGAGTGTCTCGATACTAGATTTCCACCACCTTTAGTGGGGATACAGCAGAAAGTTAAAAAAAATACGTTTCATAAAACAAAATAATTTAGTCTCAGGTAGAAAGAAGACATGTACATGAATCTGTTTATTAAATTATAAGTACTTAGTCTTTTAAAAATATCTAAGCAATATTCACATAACGATATAACATTAATAACAAAAACATATAATGATTTTGCAAGATTTTTATGATACACTCTGAGACCTTTAAAACGAGATTAAAAATTTGTAACTTTTATCTAGATTTTATTTCTACATTATATATCTGCAAAGATGCATTTACCATTATCAGATAACGGGAATATATTTATTTTCATATGCTCTATTAAAAATATTACAATTTAAATTTTATTGTGAAACTTTTTTTATGATTTACAATTAAAAATAAATACCAGTGAGCTATTCCTATTGAAAACATGCCTACCAACATACTATACTAGTATATAAATTTAAAAAAATAAAACCATAGTGTAGACATTTATTTTTAATTTAAATAATTGCCTATTATTTGAATATAATATTTAGAAAGATATATATTTTATGTATAACAATTCTTCATTAATAATACAAATGCATGAAATATTTTTATCCATTACTTCCGCGGCATTTCACTGTAAACACGCGAGAGGTCAGATTGCACAGCGTCCTATCACGTAACGGATCTCCTATCATTACTTATATCTGGACACGATTCGTTATGAAACCTTTAAGTTAAATTTAACATCTTAAATTATTATTTTTTTATCGTTTTATAAAAATTGAATAGATAGATAGATACTGGGGTCTGTAAAAATTTAAGACAAATCTGAGAAAGAAATCTCAATAAACTCCCAAAAAATACGACGTATGCTTTTAAAATTACACAAATGTACGGTATTGGAGTATATTTCCGTTATTTACATGCAAATGTGTCTATGCAAAAATATGATTTTATCATATCTAATTTCACTGGAATCAAAAAAACTGGTTATAAAACAGTCGCCCCAATAACGTTACATGTAAAACCTACGCGTAATGTAAATATGTGAGCTTTTAACCGTCCGCGTCACCTCCACGAGATAATGTTTATTGATTTTGTTATTTAGAAAGTAGTCTAGAACGGCGCTCACCGGATATAATTATTTTATTAAAATATGATATATTTTATTGAGTATTTGGGAGACATTTTGCGCAATTATTCAAGAATTTCATTTATGACACCGCTTATCTAATACGGTGACGATCGATAACTCAAAGAAACGCAATAGACATTAAAAAATCAATCTTTTAAAAAATAATGACAAACATTTAGTTTAATTGTTAAGAACGATAATTTTCTATAACAGAAGTGGTGTTAAATACATATTACCTTATTATGTCATACTATATAGCTTCCTATCTTATATACATACATGTAGGTTACCATATTCAGTCAGATTTTCCATGGGGGTAAGTGAATTATTCAAGCACGTCAGATTAAGAAGATGAACCATATACATGGATCATCTTCTTAATCTTCTTTTATGTCCTAGACGTGCTCATAATCCGACGATAATTTGAAGGAATTTGCCTAAGAATTATTTTTTTCTCTATAATATTTGTTTGTCACTATTTTCCAATTTTCACTTTAAATCCACCATGGTGTTTTCTGTGTTAGACTACAATATTCGAAATGCTGAATTAAAATTAAAGAAGAATGGCGTATCCCCCTGTCATTTATTTCTATCTTAAAACAATTAATTGAAAAAAAATAACTAAAATTTTACACTACTGATATGTACAAAATTCGAAATCACTGCTATTTTACATAACAATTCTTTAACAAGAAGTATTTCAGAAACAAAATGTACATCTAATCTATTTAATAAATCTCTCCTGTTGAAAAGCTTATCAATGATATTTTTTTGCGATACCAACGAAACCGGCTACGGCCACGCTTAACACGGCACGAGACAAAACGTGACGTGATTAGATAAGGCGTGCTAATATCAGGAGGCACGTCAGCGTGACATGTTACCAAATACCTATTAATCAGAGCCTTGTAATCCATGTTTAGTTGTAGTTCTTGGTGATTGTGACGTTCGTTATACATTTAAATGAATTAACCCCTCAAATTACGAAGGAGGCAAAAGAAACTTAAACTTACTTTCTCTAGACTCTCCAAAAAACTTTTAATGGGTGACGAAATTCAACACGCTATTTAATCTTACTTGAAATACGATTTTGTACCCTCAAATAGGAATTGTAGATTCATCTACATTCACCAAACTTAGGCACATCTATATCTAATTAATGTCAATATGATTTTCTTCATTAATAATCTGTACATGAATATGTACAGATTATTAATAAATACAATACATAATTATTATTTTTACCATGAATATTTTAATACACTTGTAGTTGCATATCTCAAGTACAGCGTACATTCAATTATTTAGGTTAATTTCGTCGTAAATCGCGTTCACAACTAATTTGTGTGCTCGTTTGTAGGAATGAAGTCGTTTATTTACCGGGTTTGCTTGGTCAAATTTATCGTCTTTTTCGAAAAATTATTATCATCGCCTGAATGTCTTCAAAAATGTCTTAAAAAAAGTAGTAATAGTAACTTATCTGTATTTATGTTATTTTAATAAAAAGATAAACCATTTATATGCCTTAATTTTTGTTTTATTTTTGTTATGGAAAATAACATAATAAACTTAATTGAAAACCGAAATTGCCTATTCTGTTCTTTAAATATATCTGTAACCATTGTGAAAAAATAACAAAAGAAACAATAAAAATTTACAGTAAATTTTTAGCAAAAGCTGAAGTCGCAGATATTTTTAATAGCACTGTCATCCTAAGATTACAATGTGATCCGATCAATTGACAACATGAGCTTTATAAATAAGCTCCATGAGATGATTAACCACAGTTGTTAAGGGTCCAATTCCCACTCACGAATATGTATCGCAGGTTCAATTAAACAAAAACAATGTAGACTGATACCTCTTGCCACTCAATATTTCGGATAGAGCAAAATTATCCAAGTTTTATCTTTAAATCTGTGACAAAAATAGCAAAAAAAAAATCAGATAAAAAAAATTAAATCATATATTTGTACAACAAAACCGATTAACTTTTTAAATGTATTTTTAAAAGTCAATATGTAAAGTAATCTATTTCGTTTAAAAATGTAGTAAATTATAGAGATCCAGATGTATTTATTGACAGATGAGTCAGGTGAACACCTGACTCGCACGAGCTGATCACGATAAAATTTTATCATGATTTGTAAAAACGCACCTTTCATCGTATATTTATTTACATTATAATCTAAATCTCTGATGCTTAACGATTAAATTAATAAGCGGCGTAAATGCGTTTAAGTTACTAAATAAATAAAGTTCAATGTATTATATACAGACAATGATATCTTTTATTTTATTTTTTTACAATTTCTCAAGATCCTCTTCCTTTAATTAAGACCCTCATGGCGCAAAGTTAGTAGTTGCAGATTCAAGAAGGCAGTAACCTAATGACAAATCCCTGTATTCTCTATTCACATTTTCTTCGAGTATTGTAGGCAAGGCGTCTCCTGACGCGCTTTATTTTTCTAGAAGAAATACTGATCTACTATATTATGCCATATATATAGCATACATGTAGCATGTATTATTGTAGCTTCACGTAGTGATACTAACTATCTATATATTGCATTTACAGTCTCGCTTGTGCCCCTGCGCCACAATTGGTCTCATGTATGTTATCTCGAATAGGATTAAATATGCTTTTAGTAAGAAAATTACACCTGACTACAACTCAGAAATGACCTTTTCAACATATCCTCATTTTTTACAAATAAATTTAAATGAGAAAGCCTATGATCTATCCAAAAATATCTTAATTATTTGATTACGACAAAACATTTATTGAGCAAATCATATCTTTCAAGTGTAGTATACGTCACTAACACAAAAATATTTTAATTAAATAAATATATGCACGTAGTTATTGCATTTATTAACAATCGATAACTTAAAATTGTCAGCGTTTAATTAATGACATAACTATGAATATTTTAAAACCCATTACGTGCCTATAAAACTTTGAACACAAAGAGATAAGCCATTAAATTTCATGTTTTTGGTTTTTATGACGTTTTAATCTCACATTCACATTAAAATAGCCCATATTGGGCCGATAGGTTTTTGTGTAATTATTCTTTATATATATATATATATATATATATATATATACATAAAGAATTGCAAACTGCAGTTCATTGTATGTATGTAGTCATTTGCGTGGACTAGAAAAAGGCAAAATTCTTTTCTTTTCACTCATAGTAGATAAATTTGTCAAATATACTGTACTTTCTTTTTCTTTTATACTTATTATTTATAAATAATTTATAAAGAATAAATTAACATGTTTTTTTTTACATTATTTATTTGAACGTATAAAGTAAGCATAGATATGTGTATTATATAATTTTATTATTTTTTATCTACTAAGTACATACTACTTACGTTTTTTTTTACTTAGTAATAGAAGCTTAGTTCAATTCTCCAATATTTACCGCCCACAGAGGCGGATAATTTATTCCATAAAATAAACTAGATTTATAATTTAATAGTCAAGATATATAATTTCTGAGCCTTACAATTTTGTGAATATATTTATAGTACATATGTACAGAAGCTTTATTATGGGTCGAATAAATTTTACATAAATTTTCCTTTAACGTAACGTTTATGTAACCAAAAAAATTGACTTTCGGTCAGGGTTCAACGACCATGGTCAAGTAAATATGTCAAGCGTAAGTTGACGGGACAGTTTTTGCTCTCGTAAAACCAGTATACGTGATCTGCGCATACGCATGTGCGTTGTAATCTATACATGTATCTAAATATTAAAAGATGTTACTTTAAATCTATTTAAATTGCAAATAGATTGAATAATGGAATATCATAATTGATTGACTAAGATAAAGATGTCAAAACTCAACGGTATTTTAAAATATTGATAAAAACATACATATTTAAGGCTGTCATAGAAAAGTTATTGTGTCTTTCCGTAAACGCAAATTTGCATTCTTTAATTTATCACAAGACCGTTGTAGCGCTATGAGATAGCATCTGACTGTGAACGTCATGGTATGGTCGTAGGTTCGATCACCATTCGTGGGTATGTTAATTTCCCACTCTGTTAAAATAAAAAGCGGCCAAGACATTCGCCACTCAACATGCTGTGTTTCAAAAATGGTGGATATACCTGTATGCAATATAAAGCGTGCAGCTGAAAAAATTTTTAATAGATCCTTGATATTTCGTCTGATTGCAGAGAGCAGTGTTGAGTACGCGAATATTATTTAATGTATAGAATAAATAAATTATTTAAAATAATGATTTTATTTATTACTAGTTATTATACTACCACACCAACGAAAACAATAAATCTGTATAGTAGTAGTACGAAATGTTTTCTATTTTGTTACACGTTTTTAATATTTCCTTAATTATAAAAGCCTCTGCAGAATCAAGCGCCTTTAATATAAATACTAAAAGTGCGACCATAAAATATTTAAATAGTCGGACTAGTTATAGTTTTCGTTTATCTTCATGTCGATACAAACACATATTTAACTGTGGTTTCTATATTAGAAAACATATTTTTAAAATGTTATAATATTTCTTTATGAGCAATTATAGAGGCCGGAACGAAAGTCTTATTATAACGTGCCAGTGTTATGTAATAAATTTAAAATTCACGGTATTTTTTTTAGAAAAAAATAAGAAGTAATTTTTTATTAAAACGAGGTTAACAAAATTATCTGGTTTATCGGTGAAAAATGAAAGAAACAAATTAAAATGCAACATTTGATTATGTAACAAAAAAATATAGAGAATGGTTTAAAAATACGTTTTAGAAATTTTAGTTTTTTTTTCTCTTATCTTTGTGACAGAAACGTCATGAACTCTGAGAAGAACAATTATCGTCTTTAAATAAATTCCATTACTTATTACACTATATTTTCTACTCTGCAAGATATTTAATTTTAATTTTAATTAAAATTAAAATTTAAGATCTGCAAGATGATTTATATTTTATGGCATAATTTTGCTTCAAACCTCACTGAAAAGAAATTGTGTATTTATTAAATATTTACAATTTCCCAATACTATTAGAAAAAGTATGACACTAAGTGCTGCCGTTAGACATGGAGTGACTCATCACAAATTCTCTCTACAAAAGAAATTTTCTTAATATATTTATGTAACGTTTATACAGAGAAATATATATTAATCATACATAGGTTTTTTACACTTAACAGGGTCGAGAGAAAAAAAAACTCGTTTGTCGAATATTTTCCAGCGGCAAGTGAGTTCTTTTGTAACGGCAAGCGCTCAGATGAGATACTGTCGGACTATTTATCAAATACGTGCCTGCTATGTGTAAAAAATACAATAGGTGTGTATACGATATGAGCTGGCCATATATTATTGCTGGTCGCTTGATAGTCTATTAAAAGATTATATTTTTACTTTGCCTTCTCGATAGTAAATCACGTTTTCTTACATATTTTTTGGCAAATATAAAAAAATATTTATATTGGACCTCATTACATATAATAACATTAAGAAATTAAAATTATATATCTAGACACACGACTCTCCCAAACCAAATTGGCTAAAAATACGGTGTCCATGCTAATAATTCATATAAACAGTACGAAAGAAATTATAATAATTTTTTTTTAAATTTTCAATTCATTTGAAAAAAAATTAATCGATATGCCATCGAGATATCGATTCTACAAACAATAGTAGCGAATAACTGTTTTGAAACTTATTACAAAGTATAGGCGTGCGCGCGTGGGTGGCGACCAGCTCTACCTGACCTTTGACTAATGGCACAGAACATGACAAGTGATCTAGAATTCCTATTGTTACGAAATCGATAGGAGAACCTAGTTATCTGTTTGATAAGATTTGTACAAAATATATGTATTGTGTACTTTATCTTGTATAATAAATGTGATTGTGTGTTGGTTCCCTTAAAGATTATGCTCTGCAGCTTAGATTGTCTTAATATTTTTGGACTTATATGTATTCAAAGTATTTATTAAAATTTCTGTACAATTTAAAAAAATTAAATCAGTTTCACGTTGTAGTGTAAACATGGCAAGGAAGGATCTGAAGGCTCCATCAGATCTATAATACGCATATAATATATTATAATAAATTAATCACTATCTGAAATGAATCTTATTTAATACTTTTCTTAATAATTTGAATACACAAGTGCGAGTATTTTTAGGGTTCCATACCTTTTAAGGTTAAAAGGAACCCTTATAAGTTCACTTTGTTGTCCGTCTGTTTGTTGAGAGCACTTATCTGAGGAACTCTTGGATATATCGAGTTGACAATCAAAACATACACTCAGATCTACTGCCTCATAAGCGTACTGAATATTGTTAACAGAGCTATGAAAATGAAAATATTAAAAAATCTAAATAAAAATAAATCAGCCTCACGCCGTATCTTGTACAGGTAAGTACAGGGTAGGATAGGCAGAGGGAAGCTACTTTTGCCCGCAATTTAATCGAACCCGCAACAAATCGGACGTCCTCAACAGCAAAGATTCCTATTTCCCATTATGAATAACATGAGCTTCAAGATATTCTCAGAGCAGACCGCTTGGAGACAGACTTTCATATGTCGACCTTTACATCACGTCTACTGGTACGTAGTATGTACGAGACATGTATATGTATTCGCATCCTTTTTATGTTGCTTCATTGGCCATTCACTTATGAATCAGTAAGTTAGACATACTGTCGACTGTCACCGGTTATACTTAACCAATAGTTATTTACCGGTTTTTGGTTATTATTTGCAAAAATATGACATTTTTTATGTTGTTAAATAAGTGTTAAATTATGTCCACTTTGCATAACTTGAAATTGGCAATAATCATCAATGGGGACAACATGCGACGTAGAGTTCCGCTATTCAATAAGAACGGAGTGTCCCGACGCTAAATTCTCGTCACTGCTTATAAAAGATTTAAACGGCCAATTACTGAAAAAAAAATCCTTTTTTTTTCTTCATTATAATTTAATGTTCTCCACAGCGCAGTATAACACTTTAAGAACAAAAAGCAGCGCCATTATGTTTATAATATATTCCGTTCCCACTCTCCGTCCAATTTTGACACATTTCGTGTTGAGTTGCGGAAATCGACATCGCGCTTTTTCGGTTTACCTAGTGGAAATCAAACTTACACCGTACCACGACGCCACGAGGGCCACTTAATATTTCAATTATGCATATGATTTGAGCCCGTAAGTCCATTGTCAGCTCAAATCGTGTCGCATATTTTTATCTCTTAATTGGCTCGATGTTGTAACAATTACGATCAGATTCAAATTGTAATCGTAGATTTGTATCAATCTACATATTTTTATTATGGCATTCTTAACTATTTTTTTTTTTTTGCCCAAAGCCAAGTTCGTTAACTAAAGAGCATTCGGTGTAAAAAGGTTGTTTGAACTTTTAATTGTCATTTATTATATTGACGATATAAACGTTCATCAATATTAAATTAATATACATATAAATAATAAAATATTTTCATATGTATATTATATATAGTCAACGCAATGTATCGAGAATTCAGTGGAAAGTGGGGGAACGGAAATCCTAATAAGAACGGATTATCTGAACTCTTGGTTCACTCTGTCTACACGTCTATCTATACGAGAAATACAGCATGAAACTAAAAGAGAAGATTGAGAGAAATTGTATCTCTTCTGACAACAATTATTTAAGATAATTCGTAATAACAGTAATCACTATGCTTAAATTCTTGCAAAAAAATTTAAAATAAAATAAATAAAGTAGGTAGAATTCTACAACGACAGTGTCACTCGACTCGACAGAAACGGATCTGAGACGTCCGCTAAGCGAAACTTTCACAAGTATTCAATAACCATTGCGTTTTTATAATGAAAGAATTCAAATTAACGTCAAAATAATCATACATCTTAATTTATGGAACATGTTTTGTGAATTACGCAACACATTGCGTACGTAGAGTACTTATCATTATCCTTTATAAACCGTTCCGTTAAGCGATTATAAATTCTATTACTTACTATTAAAGTGTTAATTTCTACAAACGAATATGTTTGAGGGACTTGTATGTATGTATGTACCTACTATTGTATAGAAAGTTGCTCCAAAATCATTCATGTCAACGTTACTCAATAACTAAACTAGAAAAATGTGGGCCAATATTAATGGCTAGCTAGTAAAATAATTTAGTAAAATAATATTTATATGTTTTTAGTTTATACGGTAACATTTTTTTTTTTACATACACTTCTTGATATTCATAAAAATTAAGTAAAAAATTCAAACGGAATCTGTGAGGTACCAACATGTTTGAACATGTTATAATTACTATAAATTGATATAGCGAAATTAGATTTTTTTTTCGTTTTCGTTTCGTTAAATGACTGACTCACATGTTGGTAGCGGTCTACGATTTAGAAAGTAGATATAATGATCGTATTAAGAAAAAAAAGCTCTATATTTGTTTGCTGTAAGGATTCCTTTATATTCATATTTATTCCTGGTTCATTGAAAAGAAAATTAATAAGGTCTCTTGTATATTGAAATTCCATACAAAGGGATAGGGAGTTTGAATGTTACTGAAGATAATTTTTAGTTTTACATGGAATAAAATCTCTTCCTTTATTTACTCTCTATTATTATAAATTTACCACTATACTATTCAATTTAGCAACCAACAAATAAAAGCTTCACGCTGTATCTCTAGCGGGGTGGTCAGAGAGAACGGAGTGCCAAACACTACTGTCTCTACATACCTCTTTCGCTACGTCCACTGTCATCAACCTCTTCATACATGCCCTCCATGGGGATATCATGGTTTTTACGTGACCTCCCTCCAGTATCTTTGATACAGTGTTTTCGAAGGTCAACCGAGGTCTCCCTCTACGTCTCTTACCGGAACTTTTGTAGTTAACATCTGAATTTATAAAATATAATAATTCCGTTCGTATTTGTATAATATTAGTTTGTGGTCTGCCTAAAACAGGAACAAATGGAAGTAATCAGCATATACAGCATAAACTAATGATACTCTTATTCGTAGGGATCTAAGAGTAAAATTCACTTACGCGGTGATGCTGTAGTCTTCATCGTAATAGCGTATCTGACCACAATGGGTTTAGGGCTCGTGTGCAGAGAGCCGCTCTACGAAGCTATAGTACTCGTACAGCGCATATAGCATATATGGTGATTGAAGAGCTTGGAAATGCATACACTTTTTATATAAGTATGTATTATAAAAAGTAAAGTGCATACAAAAATAAATAATTTTAATGTTTTAATTTTTATTAAATTAAATAACATTTTTAATTAACAATCACAGTATATTTGCAAAAGGAACAAAATAGAAATTAATATGGCAAAAGCTTTCACATAAAATATATATTTAATTCATTTATCTCAACCTATATCAGGTAGCGGAGTACAGCACAAGCCTTACAGAATCAATCACATACTTCCACGAAGATAACGGACCTCGCCGGCGTCTTTTGTACTTTCTTTTTTATTTTATAATTAAGCAGTTTATTGCAAACATTCTTATCGTGTAGTATCAAACATGTGTCCGGATGTACTACTGTTAGGAAAATTAATTGCTATTTTCTCCTTTTTATTTTGTTAACGCGTTATATATATATATATATATATATATATATATATATATATATATATTGTTACCCGTTTATAACCCCTGTATAACCGTTTAAAAGAAATGGCATTTGTTGATATGTACGTAATATTATTAAATCTCAATTGAAGTTGTTAAATATTTATGATAAGATTTTTAACCGAAACATGTCAGTTATAAAATATAAAATTATGCAAGAACGGATACAGTAGCGCAATGTAATATAGAACTTGAACTTTGAACTCACTTGTTTCTAGCTGTCAGTATGATCTGAGCACGCAGGAGCCCTGTCTGTCTGTCAGCGAATCATTGAACTATAAAGCTTTTTTCCTTTTGATGTATTAGAACAAACTTATTCAAAAGTGTTCATATTTAATTAACGTAGTAATTTTTTAGAACTGTAAAAAAGAGATTTTAAATTCTTTTTTTTGATGAAATGATGGTTAATGTAAAAAATAAAAAGCTCCGAGCTTATTCACATGTATAATATAACTACTATATATTATATAACAAAGAGGCCGTCATGGCGCAGCGGCACAAGGCTGTGACTGTAACTTGACGGTTGCGGGTCCGATTCCCACTCAAGGAAGTGAAATATTTATTTACGCTTATATTTCCATTTCTTCGCTCTGGTGTCGTAGGAATAACGCGGCATTGAGTTCTGCCACTCAACACGCAATACCTCTAAAATTCGGCAGAAAGTGGGAAACGGAGTGTCTCAACACGGAGGGAACCTACTCCGCATATTACTAATTTTGTTATACTTTGTGTTAAGAAATGTTTTGAATATTAATTTCAAAATAATATTGAGCAGTAAATAGAAGTTCTAAATTATATATTTAACTTTACCATAATAAACAAACCAAAGCCACATCATTTTGTCAGAACCAATTCTCGAATTACAATAATAATAATACGAATTTTCTATGCGTTCCGATGTCTCAAGAAAATCAACATTCAGCCGAATAGTATTCAGCCAATATCAATTCAAATTACAATATTTGTTTATTTTTGTTCTCTTTATTTTATGAAATATGTATAAAACGTTTTGAAAATATATATATACTTATATTTTAATTTTAAATATAACATTATTTATATTCGCAGCACAAAATGCAGGGTGAGCAAAGATATTCATTTATTTTATTATTTTACATTTTTCGAAATCAAAAGCTTACTAAATGAAATCATGAATAAGTTTTCTCTTATTTTCATTTACATAGTGCGCTCGAAGAATCCAAAATTTTTGCGCTTTGTGCACCCTTAATACAAATCTGCGCAGGTACCTGCAGCTAGCTTCGGAGCGGCCACAACTCGTCGAACCGTAATATATTCAATTATTTTAGGGACAGACACTGACAACGTTTCCATTGTCCACTCTACTCACGTTAAACTTTTATTTCTACATTAATGACATGTAATTTATAATTTAAATTAATATATTATATTATCTATAGAACTTAGAATATTCCAATTCCGTAGTCAAATAAGTTGTATTATCTGTTTACGCGCACGTGCGCACACGATTATCCCAGTGACCCGTGGACCCGCTACTTATTGTCCGGCGACCGCTCATAATAGATGCGAAGATATTGCCTTTCTCTTTGTATTATATACATAATAATGTTAATTTGAAAATATTTATGTTAGTATATTAATCGTACATGTATCGTACCGCAGGGTTACGGGGTTATAGTCACATCCTTGTGTCAGGTCGGTCTCAATATATATTAGAATGGAGATATGGAATATAGAGAAAATTGCGAAAAGCTTATAATATTTTCTTCATAGTATGAATGTTCAACAGATCAAATTAAGCATTTGCGGCCACCAAAAACGCCGAGTATGTCCCTAAAATAAATTCAATATTGGTAATAAAATATGTATAAAGCAGAAGATCCATGTATTTTCTATGAAAAGCCGATATTTAATTCAAACGTGTAGAATTTCACCCTTTTGTGGTATGAGCGTAGAGCTTTGAGTTGAGCATTTAAACAGAATACAAGAAACATAGATTGAATCTTTATCTCTGAAAGCAATTAGTCCTACGAGGGGCTGTTTTTATATACTGCACTATAAAAAGTACATGATAAAGATACTTTACTTTTCTACCTTATAAAGACAAAACATAAAAATATAAGTATGCTGTTGATGTCAGTCGTAGAGGCAAGGGCACAAGCGTCTGACTCCTGTGCTGCAGCAGTGTGTGTCGATGGAAAATGGAGAGCGAAGTGTCTGTGTATGTATTGGCGTCCTACATTCAAGATACAGCTTGAAACTGAAAAAAATATGTAAGTAAATATCCGAACCGGATGTAAACCAAGTAATAACCGCGAAACAAGAGAACAGACGTCAGCGTTAGGTAGTTTATAGATCGAATTAGGTTATTTTTATAACAGAAAATTGTTCGCCAGCAATAAACTTATAAAGCATTAAATGAAATCTATTCGTATTTTATTACACCCAACTGATTGGAGAATTCCGAACATGCAGATGTTGTAAACACATTATTATCTTTTACTGTTTGCGTTTATCTATGGAATTGATTGTTCCCTTTACCTATTTTCTTTTCTTTTTTTTTTAAATTGTATTCATAGAAAGTAATCGAAAAAAAAATATAATAAAAAAAACTCTTTTAGAATTGTTATATATTATACTTTTTTTTTTGGAATATAGAAATATGAAAAAATATAGTTTAATTTAAAGTTCATATATTTTGTTCAATAAATTCAAATGTGATTAGGCAAATGGAATTCTTATTTCTAGACGAAGTGGCAATACGCAGGCACCCCGCCATCTTGCCGCGGGCTATACAACCAATTGGCGGGAGTTCTTTCAAAAATTGGTACAATTTTTTTTCTCTATTCATATATTTGTTGTATTGTATTCATTCGGCCAGTTATTTAAAAAGTATTCATTTGAAAATTAAAATAAATTGTTAGTTCAGCGATTAATTATTTAGCTTTTTTATATAATGTAGGACGTAAAAATTAATAACATCTAAAAACATTAAAATAATGACTTAATGTAGATTATTGAAGATAAAACAGTATTTTACGTATAATTCAATACTGCCTCTATACTAGCATACATTTTTGATATGTATATAATCGAAATCATGTCCACATCGCTTCTTTTTTATTTGCTTATTTGTTTTTAAGAAATACAATTATGTCTTTTCACTAAATCTTCAACGTCATATCATATAAACGCCGTAGTGGCGTAGCGGCACAACGTCTAACTGTAAGCAGGACGATTGTGGGTTCATTTGCACATGGGGTTGAGTTTCGCCACTCACCACACATTGTAGCGAAAAAGGGCTATATACAAAATCATATACATTAAAAGAATTATACTTAAACAATTGTATTGATTTAGATCCTTGATTCTTTATCTGTGCCTATATGTTATATAATATAACATCTAATATGCCCCAATAGCCGGAGGCGCAATGCACCTACAGGAGGGTGACTAAATAACGGATATTGGACAAAAGTGAATGAATTTGGAAAACCGTTTCGTACGCAATGTTTCCAGCCCTACTATTTTCTATATAGAGAGTATAAATAGATATTGCAATATGAACGGCTAATATAAAAATATATAAAAATCGTAATATTTTTAATTATTTCTCCCTTTTTGCGTGCGTAGATACGCATTCCACTTCTGGCAGAAAAACTTCACGCAATTTTATAATATTTTTGTATAAGATTTTCGGGAATACTTACGAACTGAGCATGACCGCAGGGTAGGCAGAGGGAACTTGGGAAGCTGGTTTTCAGACAATCCATTCCCCACCTCCCTTCTTGGGAATCGAACCCACAACTCGCTTGACCTATCAAGAAACATATGCAGGATTTTTTTTTAATTTTAATCATAGCATTTCATGTATTATTATGTCTATTGGCTTAATTTATTTCGTGAACATTGCTTACTAATATTTTGTTTTGTTTTCCATTAATTCTTCTGATTTATAACTGACGCATGCAAAGAAAGGAAAAACTAGTAGTATTGTAAATAATAGTATTCCAATCACCACTTTTACATTATTGAATTTTCTGCTTAGCCAAGTGCACTTGCACATTTAGCAGCATTATTTAATTCTATATAAATAAAGGCTACTCTACACTATCAAATGTGTGATGTCTAATTCGATGACTGTACGTAAAGCTAGTTGTACACTCGAATGATCGCCAATCGCAATGCTCTCGCAATACCTACTAATTAATAATCGCCTTGGGGTGGGGTTTGAGTTTAACAACGGTTCTCGATGATAAATATCAAACTCACAGTTATATATTTTTAATATATATTTTAATGTAATTATATATTTTTAATATAAATAATAAATATGGCAAAACCACCACCAGCTTAGAATATTTTGATTATATAATTATATTAAAAAAATATGAAAATCTCACAAAAAATTGTTGGTTATACAGTTAGAAGCATTTTGACTTATTCAAGATTAACAATAAGAAGTACAATATGTCCTAAAAACTATAAATTAATTTAAAAGGCAAAATATAATATCTTAAACAAAAAATCCTAGAAATATAAAAAAAACAAAAGCACATAGTACCTAGTCTTAAAGGGTCAACTGTCGAGTATCGATAGTTCCCCGGGAGCGCCGCCCTCGGCAGTCTCTGGCGGGCACGCGACGCGCGCGATCGTAAATATCACGCAAGGTCGACTGAAGAATCGAGTGAAATGTTGTAAACACCGTGATATGTAGTCAAAATTTGTCAAAAAGTATCATAAATTAAAAAATAATAAGTATCAATCAGTGAATTCATAACAATATTTATGTACAAAAGTAAAACTATTTTCATATAATATACATTTGAATTTTAATAACAATAAATTTTTAAAAACATTTTTTTTAAATTACCGCATTACCGCATCATGCTTACAATTTTTTTTTTAAATATGCAGATTTCGTATATGTTTAACTGAAAGTTGAATCATTTTTCAAGTTACCTAAAGCAAGAATCTATATGTTGTATTATATTAATATATATGTATAACATATTTAATAATGTATGGAATTATATTTAAGATTAACAGTCACAGTAACGGTATTACACGGTAATGCAAAAAAGTCAATTAACAGAATACTCTTAAAGTCTGTTCATAAAAATATATTCCGTTACATGGCACAAGCATTGTAAGACACAGCCTAAACGAGAGAGCATCGATTATGAATACCGTGTAAAATCGATTTTACCGCGTTATTTGCATTATAACATTTTAATAAACATTAGAAATGCTCCTCGATGTTTAATTGGTTTTATTTATGAAGATGTGGATATTTGATGTTAGAAACTAGAACTCTAAGCTGAAAGAAACTAAAAAGAAAACGCTATATATTAATATTTCCATTTTCTAGTCACTTTTTGAGTTCCATCTTCTAATAGGCATTCTTTTTAACCACTGGTAAAGGAGACAGGGTGACGACTTGTCAGACGCTACCATCCGTCCGCTCGTAAAATGTAGAGATTTTTAAAAAAATAGATATGAATTTAAATTAAATATTGAATGCACAAAATCATATAACAATTTGGTCGATCCAATCTATTTACTACAATTTTGTAGCATATTTTTAAAAAACTGATACACACGTGTGTCAAGACGTTATAATACCATTGATTATTCAATATCAGAGCAAATTGTAGTTAGTTAACATCGAGGCCGGCAGTCGACGAGCTCCGTTCGAAGGTGGCAATTTGAGAAGTAATCTCTTACTGATCGTTGTTGGAAACGTCCGCCTTTTAAGGGGGCCAGTAATTATTGAATATTCAAATAAAAAATTTACATAGTTACATTTTTTTTTTTTTACTTTCACGTACTCAAACTTCAATGAACGTGTATGACGGAATTGGCCTTAAAGTGGATTGAATAAGTGTTTACAGTGTGATAAAATTGTGTTTTCATTTTTTTTTTTTGTGTGTGAAGACACCAAGACACTGGCGGTGGCGTACGTGGATTTATCCAGCGTGATTGAGGTGCAGGTAATAAATAAAATAAAAAAATTAAATGTCATACCACATCAACCAATTTTTTTTAAACATTAGAAATATAATTAAATAGTAACAATAGTTCTTACTTAAAAGATCTTTATTTATTTGACTAAAACTACATTTTAAAAACAAAATACATTTTTATGGGCAGAATGTAAATATATCTAAGCCCTAAAAAGTAATTTCCTAAAAAGTTTTCAGTTGTTTTTCAGAATGACTTCAAATCAATTTTTTTGTTATTGGCGATAAATAATATAGACCTAAATAAGAATAAAAAATCTAATCAGTTTAACGCTGTATTTCTTCGCTATGTACGAAGGCAAAGCGCGGCGTTAAGTTCCGCCACTATGTTGAGAAATGCTTGGAAAATGGGGAAGACAGTATCTTATAAAACTTTACTGCTGAAGCTGAAGAAGAAGACAAATATGTTAATAAAATTTTAAAATAATATAAAACATGCAATCTATACATAGATTATATTGTAATTAAAGCGTTAATAAATTATATTTATTTTACAAGCTTATTTTATGCTCGTAGTAAATAAATAATTAATTAAAGAATCATAAGCGATGGCCATCGAATGATTAATGCCAATAAGCTCTATCTCGGATGAATCATAAAATAAAATGACTAAACTTTTACATTTGTGTAAGTTATTACGTTATTTCTATCTATGTCCAAATATCTTTACTGAAATAAAAAGCAACACATTTTTCCCGCCGAGACTGCGTTTTCGGCGATCCACAAAAAAAATCACCGTATCATTAGGTAAAAATATTACTTGGCCCTATCATAAGCTTTTGTAGAGAAATTGAAACTATAAAAATAAAAGTTTTCAAACGATTATAAGTATTCAAATTTACAAAAAATAAATTCTAAATGTTACGTGTATGTAATAAATATATATATTCAAGTAACGTTAAAATATTATATATTCATTTTTCATAATAAATAATAAGCTATAGAAATTAACCGCAGCCGTCATTATTTTGTCATCGAACAGCAATTGACGCGTTAACGAATAGTGTTGGGCCATTTCGTATGTTAATGAGACTTTCATACTTCAATATATGCATTGTAACAGAGCTATTACGCATTCCGATATTGATTGATTAATTTAGATGTATAACAGTGAACTAAATGATGTATCGATATCGATAAAATGTATCGATATCGACCATTGACAGCACTATAATAATGAGATGAGCTTCGATTGATAAAATATATTTGTCTGTGGAGAATGGAGGTCAAAATTTTAACTAAAAGCTTGTTTTTTTTTTCCATTTGTAATATAAATAATTTGTATTTGGTATATAGATTTGGTATATATAACTGATAGTACAGTAACATATAAAATACACATATTAATTGTACTTTATATATATATAACTTGTCAAATCTTTTATATTTATTGTCAGTTATGTCACTGACTGCATTAAGATAAGGCGTACACTCTCTCACATGTCGAGTTGTCGGCTATTAAAATCTGACCTAACATTTAATGCGACAAGAAAACAACTTAGACAGTTATATTACATATATATATTTTAAAATTTCTTTTAAAACCTATTATTTATTAAGTGAATTATTTATTAATCAATTTTAAATTTGAAACTATTTTCGAAATATAATCTATAAGTATTTATCATTATTTTACTAATGAGATAACTTCACACACATAAATTATGCTAAATAGTAGTTATTGGCGACTAGTCCAGTCTGGTCTGGTCACAGTTTCTCCTGATATTTTTCAGATTGTACAATATTATTAATAATAATAAGCCTTCATAGGAAAAAGACATTATACAAACATTATTATTACATTATCTGTTATACATAATACATTTTTAATGTAAATGATTAACCATTGCTTGTACGAAATTAATAAAAGCTCATTGTTAGATTTCCTATGAAACGCCGTAACAAACAAGCATACTTTACTTTAAAACTTTACTCAAAATAATACTGACATATTTATATTTTGCAATGTCACTATATGTACTATTAATTATATTCTAATGTATGTCAATGTGAATATGTCAAACAGTCATTAGACACCGCGAATGTATAAATCTTATCAAAATCAGAACAGTTACGACACAGCGTTTTAAGTGGTATAAGCTATAAAAATTACTGGTTTTCAATCTACGTTCACTTAATTATTATAATTAGTTTAATAATATTTTTTTGGCATATTTAATATTTCTTGTATTCTGAACAATTGTGCAAGAGAAAAACACAGCACAGCGACATAACGGATTTTATTTATAAATTAGATCTCTTCATTTTAAGTAAAATCTAATAGATTTTACTTCAGTGAAAAATATATAATAAAACGGTGTACGTAGTAATATATTACTAACACGTAAAAGCAGATCCCCTGTATAGTAATATGTACACGCACATGTATATGTACAGGCACCCCGCCTGGCCCTTATCCTAGAATTTTAACTGACGATAAATTAAATATAAAAATATATATATATAATATATATTTACACGAAAGATCAGTATTTAGTAACCTTCATAAGTGAATTAGGTTTTCTATTTTCAACTAGAATGACTTAAAATAACCCAAAATGTCAGTGGTGTCCACTGTACATATCACGGAAAACGGAAATCTACCACTGCCTCAGAATGCACTTCAGTTTAGACTTATTTGTTTTTGTAGGAACGCAACTACTGGTCAGGATAAAAAACTACAGTGTAATTCTTAGTTAGTCTTAAATGAACTATGACGAAATAACAATAATAAACGCCACCGATTCGCTTTATGATTAAGATTACGAGTAGGTTAAGTACATTGTACCACAAAAAATTCATTTGTTCTAAAAAAGGCCGCGTTTTCACTTACAAGTTACAATAAATCATTATATGAAAAAAAAAATGAAAATGTGACAGCCATTCTTCCCAAGTGCAGAGAATTTCGAATTGGGAGATTATTATTTATTTATAATTGTTATGTCAACTCTGCCATTTGGTATTTAAGTGTAGCACAAATATAATAAATTAAACGTAAATATATAATAACTCTGAGCTCGTTCTGTAAACAAGTTGTGTGTAGAGCTGCCCGTTTTAATTTTCACCATACATCCGGCTTACATAAAAATTAGCTGCGCACAATCATTGTGACAAGTGCAGACATTGGAAAAAAATAAAAGCTTTCCTCCAAATTCTTGAGGAATTGCGTGATAAATGGAGGAAGTCAACGTCGCGCTGCACCTCGTCACCAGAGCTAAGAAATCAAAATATTTGATATTTCATTCCCCCGAATGGGAATCGAAACCACAGCCGTCGTGTTTACAGTCCCACGCTTGTGCTCCAGCTCCTTGCCTCCTCCTGTGAACATGAAACAGATGTTAACTATTCACCATGTATTATGAGTGATTTTATTTAAATTTAAACTAAATTAGTAATATTATGTATATATATATTAAAGTCGTAAGAAATATTCAAAGAAGTGTATAACAATTTACGCGTTTAGTACGCAATTTCAATATTGATGGACCTTACGTTATTTACTTTCAAAGTTTTCAATTTTTATATTTATTTTTTAAATGAACACAACGTAATATCTTACGCCTAGTTGACTCTAAGATATAATGTCGGAAACACTTAATGTTAGTTCAAATGTAAATTTAGGCGTTGATGATTGAACACATACATCTTATATCAAATAACATGTAGATTTTGAGGCTGGTCGTGGCGCAGTGGTACAAATTGTGCTGCACAATCGACTGGTTGCGGGTTCGATTCCCACTCGAGGAAAGAAAATATTTATGTTTTCATTTCTTCGCTCTGGTATAGTCAGCCGTGTAATCCCGGCTTAGAATAGGATCACCCTGGTACTGTCGGTGTCGTTAGAGGCGACTAAAGTACGTGTGGTAGAGTCACGTCGCCAGTAATGGCAACACGCATGGGCAGACTCGACCGGATTTAATACCACCCCCGGCATTTAAAACCGGCGTGAAGTAGTGGCCCTTGCCACTGCGTTTCGCATTAGGTAATGCCGGGCCCCGGTGCCCTTCATCTCCAACTTAAAGGCTGGCAACGCCCCTGTAGTTCCTCTGGTGTTGCAAGGGGTCGTGGGCGGCGGTGATCACTTACCATCAGGTGACCCGAACGCTCGTTTGCCTTGTCCTCTCCCATAAAAATCAAAAAAAAAAAAAAAAGATATTATATTAAGAATGATAGTATGTACTTGCTTTTTAATTTCATCATTATAACAATTTAGTTGCAATTGGAATTATTTGAAGAATTCATTTATCTATATACTCACACAGACAGACAGATGTTTATTTTCATCATGCGGACCCTCCCCAAGAAGGGATTTTGGAAAATTTTTACCCTGAAGGGTATAGGGGTTGTAAGTTTGTAAAAATTTTAAATTCAGATTCTTAAGAATATTGAATTGATCACGTATTTCGTGTTTTTGTAGAATTCACCCTCTTAACTGAAAATAATTTCAACAAACATATTTGATAAATATTCAAATTCGTATTATTCAACCGGGCGAAGCCGCCCAGGTCCGCTAGTAGAGTATTAATTACTCCTATTAACATATAAATTTATAAATATTTTTTTTATTATTAAAAAAATATTCATAAAAATTATAAAAAATATGAGTTAAATTAATTTTGTATTCTATGTTGAGTTATGTGGGCTAATTTGTTAACATTCGAATAGATAAGATTATATTTTAATGTACATATCAGTTGTAATATGTACATTAACCAGCTAATATAAATGACATCAAGATGTAGACAAATCTAGTCTTGCACTTAATACACATGCTGATTAATTCTATTAAATCTTTGATTCTATTATGTATGAATCGAAAATTTCATTGAGGCCTGTTCTGGCACAGGGTCACAAGCATGAGAAAAAATGAAATAATTTATATTTTCATTTCTTTTCTCTAGTGTATCAGGCAAAGCGCGGCGGTGAGTTCCGCCATGCAACAAGAAATGTCTCCAGAACTCGGACGCTAAGCCATCAAAACAGAATGTATTCATTACGAAACTGACAGGCTAATAAAATAAAGTATAATTCGTATATCGCGTGCAATCAATAATTACATTTTATATTTCATCTCATTATACTTTTACCTATTATATTTCTTAGATATAAAACAAAGTATTCTATCTTCAATTGGACATAAAACACATTCGACTCGTTTGTAAAATTTTATCTACTTATATTTTATAACTAAAAATTCTTCAATCTTATATCGCTTGTACATAACTTTCAAGTATAGTAAAAAGTATAGATTAGGCAAATAATTCTTCAAGATTTCTGTTTCGTATAATTGTATATAAAAACTAAATTAAATTACATAATAATAAATTATAATTCTTGTTTTTATCTCATATGCAGTAATTAACTCATCCAAATGGAACTATCGCATAGAATAGTCAATCGACAGTCAATTCAAGCGCACAATAGAAGTAAACCTATATGAACAAAGATTCAACTAATTATAATATCATATGCTATTATAAGGTAATTGCATTTATCGTATCCACTTGCTCGTTAATGTCGAATTATATAATTAGTGTTCAACTCATATATCATCTGACATTTTAACTGGTCTGGTTATGTTAAAAGAAAGCAGTTGAAATAACTGACTTCCATTGTTGGAAATTAAAAAAAAGAATGTATTGAGATAAAGTAAAAAAAACTCTATCAGTAAAAGTCAAAGTAAACTAAGGTATATTTTGAATATATTTCACTATTTGTTATAGAACAACATGATTTTTACTTTTTTTATTTTTATTTGTCTGATGACACAAGGTTCTCACAAATAAGTGACATGGCAAGAGAATTCCATAATACAAAGGATAGCCATGGAAAAGCAATAAATTAATGTTTGAGGCTTTTGGTTCGATTCTTACTCGGAGTAGTGAATATATTTTATTTATGCTCATATCTCCGCTCTGGTACACAATCAGCAGGGTTGAGTACCGGCGCTTATTATGAATGTAACACTATGAATGTAATTCTCTACCATACTATACGGTAAAAAATGGTGAAGCTGCTCTTGTTTTTATTTTTATTATAATATTGTTTGTTTTTGTCACCAGGAGCGCCTCGGCGGAGGCGGGCTGGGGCTCAGCGGCGGCGGGTTCCGCGGCGCGCAGCCCTCGCTCGCCGACTTCCAGCCGCCGTACTTCCCGCCGCCCTTTGCGCCCTCCACCCACCCTGCCAGTCCACATCATCAACAGCAGGTAGAGAATGGTGTTTTAAAGTAAATAATTTAAATAAGTTCTAATTAAATATATAATGAGTTTAGTCCTGTCCAGTAACATAGTGTTTCGAATTTGGGAAACGGAGTGTGGTACAGGCTCCCTCTATCCATCTTGTTATGCGAAAATAAAACTTATTTAATTGTATTAATTCCCTGGAGAAATACGCTTGATGCTAACATTTGTATTTTAGAATGTGGGGTTCAATTTCTACTGGGACTAATGAGATATTTAATATTTTCATTTCCTCGCTAACAACCTGGTAACAAAGTAATGTGCGGCGTTGAGTTCCGCCATTCACGAGAATTCAGGGAAAATTAATGAACAAAGCGTCTTGACACTAGTCTTGACTACTTCCCTCTACCTACCTACCTACCTACCTCTACCTGCCTACTGTGCTATAAATAAACACATCAAGAATGAGATATCTCACATGTAACATTCTTCCAGAGCCATGGCATGGAATACAGCGGGGGCGGCGGCGGCGGCCCCGAGTACGCGCAGCACTACGCCCCCCAGCAGCTGCTGCCTCGTCATCACGGACACCACGAGCCCCACGCGCACTTGCGTCACCATCGCGACCACCATGACGCCATACATTCACATCATGTAAGTTTAACTAACATAGCAAATTTTTAACCACCGGTGAAAACAGAGTGTTACAAATCCAGTCATGATTTTCTAAAAATTCATACTTAATAATATATTTAAATTATTGTTCCTCGACCTCTCTCTCTCTCTCTCTCTCTCTCTCTCTCTCTCTCTCTCTCTCTCCACCAAGCTAATTTCTAAATAATAATTTAGTTTGTACATATTTAAATAACATAATTCCGAGGGTAGCGCCGGTATGCGAAGATTCCTGAGGAGGTATGCGGTAGGGCGAATAGTTTCTTAAGACCGTTGCATCGATCGTGTTAGATACAACTATTATTTATAGAATATAATCTTTGCCAGTTAACCATTGCAGTCGTTACTTAGAAAATATTTAAATCATTCAGGTTAAATAATATAAAGAAGTTGTAAAATTTGGAGATTGTTTTATACGATTAATATTTTATACATTTTTATTATTTATCTTCTGATATCTAACGCCTTTTTGTCAACAAAAATATCAACAAACTAGCATATATTTAAATATAAATATATCTATAGTAATATATTTACAGTAGCATTTAATATTTATAACAAATATTTAATAATTAACACTACCCATTAGAATCTTGATATACATATAATATACATTTTTAATATTAGTTCATTCATTCACAAAATAAATAAAGTATAACTTTATTATATTTTTATAATATCATAAAATTTCATACATTTCATGTCTCCGTCATACCATTTACAATGAAGCAATCAATGGAACGAAAAATATCGATGCAGGAACTTCCAAAGCCATTATATCGGGACCCAACTTAGCAGATTAGCCCCAGTGCTTCGCTTTCGTACACAATACCACGAATGTTGGAAATATTTTCTATTGATATTATTATATTTCGATACTTGAAAAGATCGCATGATATCTGAAAGCTGATCTACAATTACTTAAGTTAAAATAAATATTAAATATATATTATAACATAATTGAAATGTATTTGCTAAATTAACACCGGATATTGTTTTATAATTTATATTTTTACCGTTGTAAGTAACGATTTCTTTTGATTAATTCAATAAATTTTAGTCCAATAGAAAATAGTCAGATATTATCACATTCATCTTTTTCTTTTCCATAGCGCTGAATTAAGATTTTAATTGTAATGATACTATATATGTTTCTAATATAAATAATCATTATATTATTAATTGAGGCCGTCGTGACGCAGTGGCACAAGGATGTAACTGTAACGCGACGGTTGTGGGTTCAATCCGAAAAAAAAGTTTTATAAAATAATCGATAAAATTTTCTCCACTTCTTTATTGTTCGGAGAGCTCACTATAGTAAATATAATTTGTTTTTAGTTATCACACGGAGGGTTCAGCTATGGCGGAGAGAGGCGGGCGGAGTACGGAGCGAGGGAGCAGCACGAGCTCGCGTTACACCACGCATTACATTCCACGGATGAAACACAGGTAATATAGGCTGTCTTTTTTATATTTTTACTTGAAAATAATTATTATTTGTTAGTTTCAATTCAAGACGGTGCATGTTGGTTGAAGACACTTAACGCCGCTACTTATATGGCCGGAATGTGAAAATGATTATAATTTTCCGAGTGGTAATTAAACCCGCAACAATCTTGTTTACTATCAGATGTTGTCCTACTTCACCTCTAAAGCCTTTTTTTTGTTAAAAAATTGTATAATTTTAATTATGTAATATGTAAAAATTCAAAAAATGTATGTGCCTAACAAATACTAATTAAAACTTAGCTATGGTCTATGTATTTATTACAAAAAAATCTCAACTATATTAGTAAAAGTTTTTGTATCGATATTGGACAACAAATATGTCCGTTCGCCAAATGGAATTTAATAAGATTCATAAATTAAAACGATCCCTCCTTCGGACCCGACGAGAAATTTCACTCGAGTTTTTCTTAAAGTAACTTAAATAAAAATGTGAAAAGAATTTGTAGCCATATTAAAAATGCACTTTTTTTTTCTAGAACGCAGCTATGGACGACACGACTGGGTTCATGACAGATCTGCCTTTATTAAAAAGTAAGTTTTTTAGATATTCTACTATATGAATATTGTATGATAATAATATTTCATCTGTTTTCATTATTTATTGGATTCAACATAAATTAAATTTTATAGGGTATAAATTTATTTTAGTATTAATGTTAAATATTCATATAAGTATAATTTATATGTATGTAATTACCGTTAATTTCAAAACGATAATTACTTTTTTAATATAAATAAAAGATGTATTATGACGTCAATCAACTACAACTGCACTGATGCATTAATAATATTCATTATAATTAATGAAAGTTTAATACAAACGTCCACATACAAAAGCAAAGACAATTGTAAAACAAGTACACCTTATTAAGTCGCCATTACATCGATGACCCGCTTGATAGGCGATAAGTCATACAGTTATGTATCTGTATCGATTTTTCAGATAATAAAAAAAAACTCGATCCCATCCAACCGAATGATCGATTCAAAAAAATAGAAACATCGATCAATCATCGATCGATGTTTCAAACAGTCGGATACGGAAATGAAACGCGACTTTGTTTAGATAAAAGCTTTTTGTCGATTAACTGATAACGTTTTAAATTTTTCATCTCTGTTTTATTTAATACATTTTAAATATTATAAAATTAAAGGTCACTTTAATAATAAGATTTTTATCAATGACGAGAGCTAATTTCAGATTCAATATTATAATTTTTTTTAACAGAATCGTAACTGGCTAATAATGTTTTTTTTTGGAAGTATGTACATTATTTCTTTCAAGCATGGTGTTAACTAGCCAGCATGGTGCAAAACTAATGACATAGTAATGTTTATTGTATTAGGGCTGCCATAGAAATATAATGGTAAAAGATTTCACGCTGGGCCCATGTTTGGGGCGTGGTGCTAATTGTTACGAACCATTGTTGGTACTCGACACGAGGAATTTAAAACACCCGTATTCTTATGCGTCTTTTAACGTACGACTACTTTCACATGCATTTTTTATAGTATTAACGCTTATTACTAAGTGTAATTGAAATATTAATATGCTATAAAATTATTAGAATATTTAATATGTAACAAAATTGTTTCATATTAAATAAGAGATTAAAATAGGTTAGGCGTAATGTCAAGACACTCCGTCCTCAACTTTCCGCTCAATTTTCTATATACAGCATAATAAATGGTGTCAATACTCAACGCCGCACTTTGTACGTTGTACATTTTGTTTATTAAAACGTGTATTTTTTAGCGATGAAAGGGCGGGACGGTCTAGGCGGCACGGGGACCTGTGCACCTAACGACGTGTTCTGTTCAGTCCCGGGGAGGCTCTCCCTGTTGTCGTCGACTAGCAAGTACAAAGTGACCGTGGCTGAGGTACAGAGGAGACTGTCACCGCCGGAGTGCTTAAATGCATCTTTATTAGGAGGCGTATTAAGGAGGTTAGTTTTTATTGAAATTATATTTTCATTGATTTTAACTTATTTAATATGTATAGGTATATTAATAATACATATTTAGCTGTATGCCTTTTAATTTTGGGATCTAAAGGAAAAAAAATCGCCTGATTTTCGGACCAACGGACTATGGAAAGACATTTGTAATGTAAAAATCATAACAAAATGTATATATAATTATTTATACTTCATGTAGAATTAAAATTGAATAATCATTAACGTTCACTTTACCTACCAAAGCACTTCAATTCAAATTCTCGGTGTAAACAGTAGTTCGCCGAGAAATTGAATTGAAATCCTTTATCGAGCTAGGTTGAAAGTTTTAGTAGATAAAGGATTTATTAACAATATAAATAAACGAGACGCTGATATATTATATTGTAGATAATTAACTGCTTAATATTATTTTTAGCTTTTGATATCAATAATGAAGTAAATATTATATTAATAAAACCATTTTTCCTTATGTTTTTCGATACAAGAGCTGTAATTACACAAATCCTTTTACAAATCAAAAGCTACTGCCATTTAATATGCATATTGTTGTCAATTAGTGAACAAAACTGTAATTGTAAAATAAGCATAAAGTTTTTAATTTGACTGGTTTTCATATATTTCCCCCTTTTTAACTCCTTTTTTTTTTCGTTTTTCTCCGCCCTTTAAATATATCAATAATAAGTACCCTATAAATTTCTATTGACGTGTAAGCTCCAATTTTTTTTACTAAAATATATTTATTTTCTTAAATTTCAAACAGTTCTTTTGAAACGTAAATTAAATTAAATATTTATTGTATTTTTTTCATTTTATTCACGTTAGTACATTCAACTGACAATGATATATTCTTGTATAAGAGGATACAGAAACAAAATTACATGTCGATAATTACTACTTGAGATAGCAATCTATTTTTATATCGGATCTCGAATAAAAAACTAATTATGTCACAAAGCATCCTATAATGACTAATATATAGAGTAATTTAAATTCTACGTATTCTTATATCGTAGTGTAATATATCATCTGTATTGTATGCCCTAATATAATGCAAATAAAGTTTATTTCTCTTTATAAAAGTAAATTAAAGTATTATATCTCAACATTTTAACAATTGGACGTACTATGCCACCTATATTTAAATAAAATATATATACGCTTAATTAACGATTAGTATTTTAAGAGATATCCGTATACCATGTAGACCGGGAACATAAAAATAGCATATAACTTAAAAAAAAATTACACGAACGAAAACCATTCTAAATAAATAATATTTGTCTAGGAAGTCTAGATAAATAATATTTATATAAGAGACGCCCATGTCCGTTTCGTGTGATATTGAGACTTATTTATCTACACATAAACATTTTTTATACTATAATTTAGAAAATTATGACAGCATTCATTTTTGTTCTATAATTAAAAATCTAAATTTATATATATATATATATATTATATATTACAGCCCTAAATGCTAAATTACAACAATTTGCATTAGGCACCTGTTTTGATGTATTTTTCTTGATAATATTTCTGCCTCACACAACGGTTGCAACAATATTTCACGAGGTTTGTGGGCGGACTGTGACATATTATTATTCTCTGGTAGCAACTTGTAAGTCCGATATTAACTGTGCACAGAGTATTAAAATATAACTTACCTATCACATATTTTAGGCTACATTCATTCTTTTACTTAAAAAAAGAGAAAAAATATATAAATATATATAGATCTTTACTTGAATATTAATTATTTCTTCGACAGAGACGCTTCTAACAAAACATCGATAAAAATAAAATATTTAATAATTATTGTTTGAATATAAACATATTAATTTAGCTTAAGACATCAGATTTGATTGTGATATCGCAATCCCAGTTTCTTACTGACTAATGAACCACAGGCTATTGATGGATCGATCTTCTATTACTGCAGGGGTTCTCAAACTTATGCGTGAGGCCCGTAAATGAAGCTTTAAAGAAATTCAATGTGTGAATACTTTCTTTTTGTTTACAGTTTAATTTTTTTTTTGCGTCACAGTATTTGATTGCGTTACATAATGAGCCCGCTCGTTTCACTTGTGCGAAGTTTAGTCAAGCCACCTGTTGGCTTAACCGGAAAAAACAAGTCTCGTCGGACAAAAATGTGAAATAAAAAAAAATGTATTTCTGGATTCCGGATCTATCTAGCCTATAACCATCCCCGGAAGCCAGGAATAACTCGAAATTCCACTCTAATCGACTCGACCGTTATGGAGTCTATAGCGAACAGACCAACACACGAACAGACATTAGCTTTTATATATATATATTACATGTAAATAAAATAAATATATAATATACAATTAAATGACTCAGTCCAGTTTGACGAACCACACTTTGGGGTCGCCCGCTGTAATATAAGATACATTAATTTTCAATCAATAAGTATTTGATTCGGGTAATTGAACACAGATCGATCGTATTCGTATATTGTAGTCATATTTCTGAATGATAAAGAGGCTCACAGTTTGTATATATGTATGTCGTTACAGAGTTCAATTTGCGCAATAGTCATAGAAAATAATATAAAGAAATATCCATTTATATTTTTAATTGAACTCTTTTACTATTATATTTTACTTTTAAATTTACTAAATGTATGTTTACTTAATGATTTGATATTTGATATAAAACACAAGTAATTTTAAAACAGTTTTAATTTTGTGTATTTTTTATTTGATAAATACTGGGGCTAGTCGTGGCGCAGGGGCATACAGAGTGACTATAAAATCGACTGGCTGTGGATTCAATCCCTACTTGAGGGAAAGAAATATTTATTTAAATTTATATTTCCATTTCCTGGCTCTGGTGTCAAGGCAAAGCGCGGCGTTGAGTTTCAGTACTTAACACGCAATGCCTTCAGAGTTCGGTGGAAAGTGGGGAACGAAGTGTCTTTACACTAAATTACCCCTGCCCACACACGGCAGAATTGCCGTGTGTGGGATACAGCGTGAAGCAGATTTTTTTCCTTATTTGATAGATAGTTATCTATTTCGATAGATAGTTATCTATCAAATTTCATCAAAACAAAATCAGTTTTAGTTTCAACCACAAATAAAATGCAAAAAAACCGTAATACAACCCAATGTGGGCATTATCATTTCACACACTACTAACTATAAAAAAAATAAGAAAAAGATTACAGTAAACGGTACCACCGTAATTAACGTGCCGAATCCAAAGACACGTAGATAGCATAAGTACATGATACATGATTGATAATCTTTCTAATCGGATAGCCGAGTATTCGATACCTACTCGATGTTTCTTGCCCATTAGTTTCCAATCTGTCGATTCATCCGATTTAGTTTTCAAATTCAAATCATTGTTTGGCTCGTTAGCCGCCATTGCGCATGATTCTCGTTTCTTTTGTCGATGGTCAACGTGTGAAAATACAGAGAACAAAAGTGACCATAGACAAGATAAGGTATTGTGGGATTATTTGCGGGTTGATAAAGTAAACGAGCTAAGAATTGGCCGCGATGATTGTATGATTTCTTAGCGTTTTTAAGCCTCATTTGATCTTCAATACAAATAGTGTTGGAATCATTATTAAAGATTGATGAGTTTTAAATTATGAAACTTTGAATGTAATTTCTATTTGCTTTGTAAATAATATATTCAATATTTCTGTACATAATTCAGCTTTTGTTAATCCGTTTAAGTGCGAAAAAGTGTACTTTTTTCACTGCATTTCTTTTTAGTCTTATTTATATAATATATATATTCTATAGCAAATAAGCTATATATTTATTATATATTAAATATTTTCATTTCTGCGCATTAAAGCTGGGGTTGTGGCGTCCGGCGTTCCGCCGAATTCCGGAGTTGAGGGTGTTGCTGAGTTACTTGCGTTGAACGCAAACGTTTTAATGAAAACAGAGTGTTTTAACACTAGAGTCCCTTTACCTACCTAAGTGTCGGACACATTATGAAGCTAAAAAAATAATAAACATTTTATTTACCTTACTATGGTATGGTATGCTATGGTAACCAGTTACTTTATTGATTGAAAAGGGTATAGTAACATATTTGCAGAAGTTAATATAGAGTAAATTTTCATAGAATAGCAAATATATTATGTTGTAATATCGGTACCGAAGGCATTTGCCCGCATTCCGTCAGAAGGGGAACCTCGAACCAGACAGTGGTTTGCAAAATTGAGCCTATTATGAATAAATCACGTCTAGCTATAATAGGCACGTTTTATATATTTTAATGACCGTATCTTCTTCAACGGTATAAGATTTTAAAATTTCATCGATAGGTTAAATTTATGTTTACTACGCAGTTAGGTATGATGTAGAGTTCTCTTTTGTATTGGCGACCTTAGTTTATTTTGAACATGTATTTATATATAACATGGATTCTACTATATTATTAAAATGTTAATAAATTAAATAATATGTAATAAGTATATGTAATGTGGTTATTGTTTTATATTATAGCTAGCCGACCTGAGCGGTATCGCGTACTTGAACTATACGAATATTTATTTAATATGTATATAAAAATGTTTTCGGTTTATGGGGTGAATTCTAAAACTAAACCATGAAACACGTGTTCAATAAAATATTTTTCATTGTCTAAATTTCAAATTATATAAAAATCGGTGCCGATTTCAAAAGAAAAATCCATACAAACTTTCAATTCCCTTTCTCTCCTATTTCATCTCTTTTCCAAATTCTTTGATAGTAGGTGTCCACATTATTACACATACACGTTTCTGCGCACAGCGGTTACGACTACGCGTGCGTCTTACCTCAGTCAGTGGGAATATCTCCTTTTATATATATAGATAACAAAGCTCGGCTTGCTAGCTAGATAAATACTGTTTTATCGTATACTTGTAAATTCTTCTTAAAGAGAACATATATATTACTGATGCCCTTAGAAGAATTTACAAATATAAAAAATATTATACTTTAATGTACGAATAAACCTAGTGGTATATAGATTAAATTAAAAGTTAGCCATTAAATCTATAATACTGCCTTGTGGCGATAAAAACTAACATGTTCATAAGAAATGTAACTATTTCATCTACAAATTCCATCACTACTGCGCCGTTAAGAAAATTATAATACTTACAACGGAACTTTACAACTAACTCAATATATCATAGATAGGCATCAGTTAATAAAAACAATTTCATTAACGAGCCTTCGAATTGTATTTGAAGCTAAATACTGGTAGCCACGTACAAAAAGCCAGTTTACCATAATTATTTAAAACCTTATACCGGGTACTATAGAGGTCATGATGTAAAATAACATTTATGATACTTTCTATGCGTCAATCATCAGGCACACCGCACAACACTACTTTGACGGTAATCGATACGTTATCTGTGGCTCAATCTAGCGGGCAGTAGCAGCACTATGCGTTCTGTCAATATTTGACGCTTAAAGTATTTTTTTACTCTCAAAATCTTATTTATTATATAACAATTTTTTAGTTAGTTAGTTGCTTGAATTGTATGAGTCTTCACAACTGTGAATTAATACAAAATTAATAAAAATCACTCACTTTTTTCTATTAATAAATTATTATTGTATATGTATACCTTTGTTTGATCATTAAACGCTTATTACTTGTCAAAGAATAGCGTTTGTCTATTTATTTTCCAATATCTAATTGACACATCTATATATTTTTGTATTGGTAACAATAGTTTATTACTGTTAGACTGGCTGGTCAATAGAGTTGAATAATGGCTGCAAATTAATTTAATTGTGCAGTGAACGGCAACCGCAAAGTTTATTTGGAAATATTGAGAGAAATATTTACCATAATTCAAAGTAGGTAGGTAGTATAATAACGAGATATAAACTGGATATTACAATGAGGCTCTTACGTGTTAATGTCTATATTTATTATATATTATATTTATATATTGAAGTTGATGTCGCTATGTTGGTACCTATGTAATTATATTTAAAAATATTGATAATTTCAACAAGATAAAATAAATGAACATATTACATAAACTAAATGTCCCGTTCGGAACAGACTGCGAGAAATCTTTTTGATTTCTTCAAGTTTTTAATTAGTCACTAATAATATAAGGTACGGGCGGTAAATACGTTTAATATATGGTAAAACAAAACGATATCGTTCAAGTATTCTGATATTTTACTATTAAACATTTTATATTGATAATCTCACCATTGGAAGATTTCTTTAAAACTCAAATAAACCTTCTCGATTTTAATCTTCAGTATTTTAATTTTCTGTCCCGCTTTTGGCGCAACAGTCCCGTTTTTTAGGAAAAATGACGTAAAATTGCGTAAATTCGTAAATTTGTAAACATCCAACAAAATCTAGTGTTAAACTGTACTATTAAATTGCTGCTTGCAAGATACCATTTACCAACAAAAAAAATTAAAACCTATATTCCTTAGATACTTCGATTAAATACGATATATGTTAGCCAATATTAATAATATTTTCTTTTCAGAGCAAAAAGCAAAAATGGCGGTCGGTTGTTACGAGAAAAATTAGAAAAAATTGGTCTCAACCTTCCAGCGGGGAGACGGAAAGCCGCTAACGTTACGCTACTCACCTCGTTAGTAGAAGGTTGGTAACTTCTATAAATTTGAGATTATTAATGTTCGTGAATTTATATGCACTTAATTTTATTAATTTTATCTATAATCACTGTATTATTTTTTATTTTTTTCATTTTCTTCGACTTAGAGGGAAAAAATTTAAGCATTATACTATCTTTAAATGCACTTATTTGACATTTATTTATTCAGTTATATAACGATATTAATATATACATATATTATAACTGAGAAAATTAATGTCAAATACTAAATATATAATGTATAACATATTTAGTCCTTGAAAATGACTTCTGTGGTAAATTGAATAATATGTATTACATTTTGAACAAAATTCGTCAAGGTGAGATACATAACATAATAAAAATCAAAGAAACAAATACGAGCTATTCTTCTACTCAAAGAAGTTATTACAATTTTTCAGTTTGACGCTGTAACCCGCATGTTGTATCGTAGGCAGAGTGAACCTAGTGTTAAAATTTATTCTCTCTCTCACTCTCATTGCGTATTGAGTGGCGGAACCCAACGCCGCGCTTTGCCTCAACACCAGATCAAAGAAGAGCAATAATTATATTAAAATTAAGAATACTATGCAAAACAAACTATATTACAATGTCGATTCCCAATGTTTTCAAAGAATTCAATACTAAAAAACCACATATCCATAGCGGAAGCAGTGCACCTCGCCCGCGACTTCGGCTACGTGTGCGAGACGGAGTTCCCGGCGCGCGCGCTCGCGGAGTACCTCGCGCGGCAGTACGCGGAGCACGACGCGCGCCGCCGCAGGGACCTGCTGCAGGCCACTAAACAGGTTATGTGTTATTCCACGTCTGCACTAGGGATAGACATTATTTTTTTTAAATGTAAAAATTTTTAATATAGCAGAATATGAAGCAGCGCCAATTCCAAACTTTCTGCTGAATTCTGAAGGCATTGCGTGTTGACGGGCAGAACAGATCAAAAATCTATTGAAATAATACTCTTATATCAAATATATTTAAATTTAATATTTCCCCATTTTTTTTCATAAATCTTTTCCATATTCTGATCAATTCCTAATGACATTCTAGTAACAATTTTAAATAAGAATTAAAACGGATTCTTAACAAATTTGATATCCACTTTCATCTCTTAAAAGATAAGATTTCCAAATAAATGAATATAATTTAACTAAAATTCTAATTATTTTTTTTTAAATCAAATAATTTAATCGACAGGTGGTAAAAGAAGTAATGGATCTGTTAAACCAAGATCGGTCGCCGCTGTGCAACACGCGGCCGCCGCACCTGCTGGAGCCCGCCATACAGCGCCACCTCACACACTTCTCTCTTATCTCACACGGGTTTGGTGGCCCCGCGATCGTAGCTGCTTTGACTGCTATACAGGTAATGTTATTTATTTTCTTATATTACTGTTTTTTGTTTAATAGATAAATCTTAACCTTTGGAGTTGAGACATAGATTAGCTCAGTTTTTCTTTTTTTTTTTTCATTATTTATTATGTTACAAATTTTTAAAGACATTTTCTGGGTTGGTTAATGTTTTGCTTTAAGAAAGTTGAAGTGCAAATGAATACATAATATATTAGCATTTGGAAATCCGCCTCCCAAGTATTTGTGTTTATTTTATGAACGTGCGCTTATTAACTCTATTTTTTACAGAATTTCCTCAACGAATCTCTGAAACACTTAGACAAATTATACCCTCAAAGCGGTATGGTGTCGTCTACAATGGACAAAACAAAAATGGATCCTGACATCAAAAAGTAACACATACACTACCTCCAATTTTTGTTGAATGGATTTTATTGCTGTTGACCTGAACTGGTCTTCACTACCTCCGCGCATTAACGCGCATTTATGAGAGTATAATTATAAAAATGTAAATTTTTGTAATGGCAACATTCGATTTAAGGTTGTTTTTTTTTTGTATAATATCAATAATATTTGACACAGACGTAATAAAAAAGCCCCCTTGAAATTTTACGAATTAAAGAAATTTTATTTTTTTAATACGTTATCTCTAATATTCATAAGATTTATATTGTAATCAATGATTTGGCATTATAAATAGAATATTGTATATCATAAGTTAAGTTTGAATTTATTTAAATATCTCGACATTTTTGTGTTAGCTTAAACATTTCATTGTCGATATTGACATTATGATTTAAATATCACAAACATATATGGTGTCAAGTTTATCATCAAATTTGTCAGCGTGGTCAGGCTAAAATAAAATTGTAAATTTGATTATAATAAAAAACAACACAACTTATTTTGTAAAACAAACTACAATATTACAATAGAGGGATCATGTCTCTGGTGAAATTAAAATATTCGCATTTTTTATTGATTGCTACACAACTGCCAAACAATGACAATTGTAAAAACTTTTTCTTTCACAATGAACTTAACCGCATTCAAATAAAGTGCAATTATGAATACTCAAGATTGTGAGATGTGTAAATATTATAGATTAAATAAATAGATAAATTAAGCATATACTTGCCGCGTGATTGTAGTTCATTTTATATAATATAACAGATTTTTTTTTCCACAAATAGTATTTTTAATAAGCAAAAGTCAGTGATCCACAGCAATAAGACATATCAAGTTGTATATAGTTAATGTAGAATTTGAAGCCTTCTCACGCTCAGTCTTAATTTTAAAATAAAAACCTCTTTAGTTCATAATTTTATTATTAGTAAATAGTGTTGCTAGTGATTCATTGTGAAAGTGTGCCAATTAGTTCTTAATAAAACCGTCGATTGCACGGTTAAGTATTTAATAACTTTAATTATTGTGGGACTTATAATGTTAAATAACTTTTTACTTCTTTGAAAATTTGCATATCGAATTTTTATTTATATTTTTTAGTCACAATTTAGCCTTGAAAAGTCAATTTTATTGTATTTTCTGTTACATTTTACCATAAAAATAACAAAACATAGTTTAACTATGGAACAAATCATTTCTATTTGTATTGAAAATTTGAATTATTTCATAAATATTTCAATCCTCCTTCTCTATTCTATAAATGATTAAGGCTAAATTATTTGTTTGTATATTATAAAATATATTGTCTTTTTGTATCAGTAAAAGCAGGGTAAAATTATTATAATACTTGAAAATCAAATGCAGTTTGTATTTTAACACATTAAAGGTATTAAATTTTATAGCTTTTTAAACATGACAAAACAAGCAGTATGAATTCAAAAGCAGTGATTTTGTAAGATATTTTACCATTTCTTAGCATGTGAATGCTACGAATGGTTAGTTACAGTTCTTTCACTAAAAAATAAAGTACCTTTCTGTTTATTTCGTGAAAATAAAATTATAAACAATTGACATTTATTTTCTCTGTATTCATCAATAATTTCGAGAAGAAAAGAAAACTTCATACAATTTTTTAAATGACACAGTTAAATTTTAAATTATATTTTTTTGTATATATGTAAGTTACTAAAGATCAATAAAATATAATATTTCAAATTAATTGTTTTTATTTTACCGATTTATCTTCAGATCACACAAAAAAGTAGCAAGAAACGAAGACAGAGGTCACAAACTCTAAAAAGCATTATAAATAAATCGTTAAAAAAAATCGCAAAGGTTAACAATGAAATAAAAGAGCTATGCAAATTTATACCCATAAGTGGAATATAGTGTATTTTTTAATATTATTATACCATAAGGTTTTAAATATTACACTTTTTAACTACATTACACTCTTTACAAATTATAAACTTAGGGGCCGTTGTCACGTAGTAGCACAAACATGTGACTGTAGACGCTACGGTAGTGGGCTCAATTCCCAATGGGGAAATTTCCCTCTGTTTACCCTGCTGTGTTCGGGATACAACGTGAAGCTGATATATATTGAGGGGATGAAGTGTCTTAACACTAGGTTCCCTCTACCTACCATGCAGTGTGTGTGATACAGCGTGAAACTGATATTTTTATATTTTTATTTTCTCTCTGAAGATCTTAGGAATAATGAAGATTTTTCTTAAAAAATGGGTAGAAAAGTTGTATACTTTTCAAAGACAATTATAATCTGTGGATACTTCGAAAGCTACTATTATTTGTGACATTGACATCTACCTTACATAAATCGAAATGTCATTTAAACTGTAGGAAAGGCGCCAAAAATGGGTATTTCGCCAAACAGAAATGTAATAAAAACAACAGTGTAATGTGCTTTTAGATTTATGTATTTCCTATATAATTTTATGATACAATGGATCAGACAGTGATATTTGAATTACCTTATAAGTTAATTGATAACTTAAATATAGCATACAATGTTTTGTGTCGAAAGATAGCATTTTGGAATAAATATCAAATATTTCTATGTGAAGATATAGATTATAAAAATCTAGATAGTGTCCGTGAAATTAATTTAACCGAATCTACTATTGCTCAATTAATCTTATTCGCTAACTATTTAATATGCTTAGATTACCAAGGTGCTGTGTTTGTTACACGATTAAAATTTAAACATTCTGCGCACAAACGCGTCAAAGGAAGCTTCGAACAAAAGGAAAACGGCATATTAGTTTTAGATTATCATGAGGATGTCGTATACAGCTTGAAACAAGATTCTGATAATTTATATTTTTGTATTAATAAAATGAATTCTGAATTTGAATCATATAAGAAATTTACTATAATATTAAACGATCAAGTAGTAATCCCTAAGAGGACTCAAAGAGACCAGTACATATTCCGTACCCGTGTTTTGTCTGGAACAGAGAGTGAGTATGTGAAGGGTCTTTTTAAATCAGATGAAGATACTTGTGACAAACAAGTCCTTGTAATAGTTAGTTTTGATGGACTGTCACTTTATGCTCTGCTAGTTGATTTGAAATCCCCTAAATTAAGCATAAACATAATTGAATTGTTTAAAAGTCCTACACAAATCAGCACCATAAACTTTATCACTGATAACTGCTTTAACTTACTTGTCAGTTTGACTACAGGAACTGTTATCAAACTGGCTTTAAATAGTTCCCTGCAAACTCCCCATATTGTTCACTTGAATACGGCGATTCATAAATTATTAGCTATAGACGATGCATTGGTTTTTACGGATGGTGTAAGTTTATGGAAAGCTGAAAATGTATTTTCTACTGAGATAAAATTTAAACAGTTCAATTTAATGTATCCAAAAGACATCATCAGATGTGCAGATGAACTTATTTGCACAACATATTCAAAATTATTATACATTTTACCTCTTAACCATGATTCAAGCTACAAAGAATCTGAGAGTGCAACTGAATATTGCTCAGCAGAAAAATTATTAAACAATTATGATTATTTGAACAGAATAATGAAGGAAATTGAAACAAGCAACCAAATTGTGCAAAGCCTAAAGAAAGAAGAAAATTATTTGGCCACCCTGGCTTTGTCTCACAGACATGATGTCATGGATGATATAATTCAGTACAACATTACAATATATGAAAGCTATGAAAGTGTTTTAAAAGAAGAAACTTCTATAACACTCACAAATGATATAAAGCAGTATTTTGACTGCAATAGCTACTGTTGTCTCGTAAATATTACTACTACAACATTGCAACCGAAATTTAATGATATTTTAACAAATCTTTTGGGGAATACTCAAATCCATATGAAATTTACATCAAACAAAAAAATTCTAAATACAGTCAGTATAAAAATTATGGAGCAATTAGATATATTAAAACTGGTTGTACCTTTGAACTTAAAAAATATAAAGAGTGATGTCCATGTAAATATAAAACTAATCTCAATTATACCGGGTGCATTGAATGAAAAAAAAACTCTATGGGCCACCATACAAGATAAAGTTATTGTGTTAGGTGTGGAACAATTTATGAAAACATATTTAACAAGAAATATTCAGTCTCTTAAAGAACCAAAAGAACCTATTGAGGATTTAATATCTCAAACTGGTAGAAATAATCATGGCACCTTGTTT
>JBAIZZ010000187.1:75378-231439 GCA_037355905.1 Heliconius aoede
TATTAGCTTTAGAGTAAGGGACGGTGACAAAAAATATTATAAACATAAAATATAATGAAAATGCGGTTGATAACTTTGCATCAGATAATAACCACTGTTAAGAGTTACACTTTTGATGAAATCTGATAACTTTTCAATATTTTAACACTGCAATTATATTTCCTAATTAATTATCATCAATTTAACACTATACAATCAATAAATATTTTATAAATTAACAACCTGCGAGGCAAAACTCCACGCGGCACGTGTGTCAAATTATAGAAAGAAAGACAGAAACCATAGACTTCCGGTAGTCGCCATGTTTCTTATATTTATTTAATAGCAACACAACTATATCACGTAAAATTATAATTTTTTCGTTTAATTATAATCTTGTAATATATCATATCATAAGAGAAATAAAAAATTCTCACAATATTCAAGTGACTTATTAAATGTGATTTTAATGATACATATTTCTTAATTTGGTTCTGTTCTATATTCGTACATCAGTATCTATGGTCAATTATAACTGATTGAAAGTTTCTATAACGACAAAATTATATCAATAATTATCTGAATAAGAAAGTGCTTCTATTCTTATTTTAAAGCATTTAAAATTATTAAAAATAAGCAAAATGGTGGAAAAAGACATTTCTCTTAATGCCCTTAATGTTGGGGAATTAGATTTATTTGTTCAAAGCATAGAACCATGGAGGATAGAAAGCATTGGCAATCAAGCGTTAGTTTTTTTGGACTGCAAAATATTATTTTAATCAACCATTACCTTAAGTTACATATTTTTCCAATATTTGTTATTAAAAATTCGGATTTTTATGAGCATAATGTAATATGCTCAATATAATCTGAGAAAAATAAGCTTAAACACATTTTTACAAGACTATAATAGTTTAAAAAATACAATATCTTTACAGGTGGACTGATTGGCATATACGACTGCAAAAGCTGAATCAACAAGCTGTTTTAGAAGCGTCATCGATGCAAGAAGAAATTACCAAAGAAACCTTAATTTCCTATGGGAAAGTAAATAACTAATTAAAGTACTTTCTAAGCGTTTCCACATTTTCAAATTGATTAATAATAACAAAAATATTATTTATGATTTTTAGCTTCCGATATTAGTGCATGAGGCAATTTGTATTCAAATATGGCGACTAAAAATCTACCCTCAAATCATGAAATTAGACCCGGCACCTGCAAATACTTTTGGTATTTATATGGTGGTAAGTCTGTACGCAGATAATAAAAACAATAGCAGAAATAACTCATAGCTTTTTGTCGCAGGGACAGAAAGTCCACTCAGGGGAATTGAATATTTAATATTTTCATTTACGTGCTTTAGTGACGAGGCAAAGCGCGGTATCACCTCTCACCACTCCTCGCCACAGTGCGTTGAAAATTTGGTGGAAAGTAGTCTTAATGGGGATGAAACGTCTTAAGCGCGGGATACAGCGTGAAGCTTTTTAGCTTAAGCTTAAACAAAAACTCAATGTTTTAAGCTTAATGCTGATACCAATAATTTGTCGTTTCTTCATGCTATATAAAAAAAATTAAGCTTAGGAGGTCAAAAGTCCAATAAAATTCAAAGGACAAAATATTGCTTGTTTTGTTGTAATTTTCATTGTATTGTAAACAGTTATATCACGAAGCAGCAGCCGTAGGTTTACTTGAAACGGTGTTATTCCACGAGGACGGCGCCCAGTGTGTCAGCGAGGTGGCCATCGATCTGCTTCACTACGCCGTTGACCAGCTCACCGCTCTTGTTGTGCTTATTAAGTAAGTATAGTGTGATTATTATGTTTTTTTATGTATCATTTTGGGCTTCACAGGCAACAAGGGCAAACGAGAGAAAATAGTGTTAAGACACTTGGTTCCCCAACTTTCGACGAATTTTCAAGCCGTTGTATGTTTAATGGCTGGCCTTTTAAGGGCTGCTCATCATCGGATTTGATTATTTTGTTTTATTATAATCTTGATGAGATTAAGCATCAATCCCTTCAGCCACATTTCTAAATCAGACAAGTGGTCCGATGAAGTGCACTCCTTAAGAGGTAAATTTTCTACGCGACGTATATTTTATAGCACTGTGCGACGCCGCCCTTTGCTGTGTTAAGAATATTTAAAAGGAAATAAAAATATTGTTACATAGTATTCCATTCCCTTGAGTAATTTCCCTTGGGAATTGACCCTACTATCGTCACCTAACAGTCACATGTTTTTGCTATTCACAATTTATACTAGATTAGTTTTTTAATTCAGCAGGATGTGAACCTACAATCTTTGTAGGTTTTTTTAATTAACATGTTAAGGTTTTTGTAATTAACATTATGAATGAATTGGCAGTAACTTACGAATATTTTTCATATTATACTTTTTTTATTAATTTTAAAATATAAATAACAAATTAAGGCTGCGTTATGTTTCAGCAATGGATATTTAAAACCGTTATCGCTGAAGAATTTAGAATCGGAAACCGCTGTCGAAGAATTGGAGCGCCAAGAAAGAGATCTGCAGTTCGATATTAGTATGAGATGTATTTCCATAGTACGGTGAGTTAACTATCTATTGCATTTATACTAGAATTATGTTCTAACAGTTTTATCCCTCACGATCCTTCCAGGCCAAGAGTTATGACTTTCACTGTCTTTCACTTTTTGTCTATTTTATAGACTACTTGTTCAGTGGTGGAACTTCTGACGCTCTGTCTTGTCTAAGGCCCATATTTACAATGCGATCTCAACTAGGAGATCGATTTTAAATACGGATATTAGAACAAGAAAATAAACAAATATATAGTTAACGGTGAAGAGAGAAATCTCAAATGGAGCCCAGGGATTCAATCATAATTTTTGCATGTTAATATATATATATTACCCTTTGATTTGTATTGCCTTCAGTTATCTAGCTGAGCATATGGAGGTGGCGGGTATAGGCGCGTCTATTTCCACAAATCTGTACAAAACGTACGACGTGCCGTCCGTACTCTGTCATCTCATTCAGCTACAGCCGTGGCGGAAGGTCAACGATAATGGCGACTTACAAATGTTTAATTGTAAGTTTTTTTTTTAGTTTCACGCAGTATCACGCATGTAACACGGTAGGCAGAGAGAACCGTGTATTAACACTCCTCTCTCCACTTTTACTAATTTTTTTAGTTATACTTATCTTACACGTGTACAAAAATTAAAACAATTTAAATAATATTTTAGTTGGCCGTTGGAGCAGACCTAGTGCTGAAGACTTGTCGCAACTACATCGTAGCGAGGCCCAGCTTTGGCTTTGTCTACGCCAGCTGCTGCTGGAGCCTCGTCTACAACATTACTATACTATAGATGAATGTCGACGTTCGGCTTTTTGTACGGTAAGTAAATTATATATAAAATGATTATGTACATTCGATTTTTTATATTCATACATATCCTTTTGTATCTAAGATTTGAATTTATTGTTATGAATTGAATGGAAATTGAATGTATTATTAAGATATTGACAATTCAATGTATTGTTATTATGAACAAAGGAAACGTTCAAGGCTCTCCGTTCTCTCGTTCTTGCCACGTTTACTATAATGAAGTAATAAGTCAATAATAATAATTGGTTGAATTCCGACGCGGCATGATGAAATATTTTTATATCTTCTCCCTGATAACAAAACAAAGTTCAGCATTGAGCCTCTGACCATACAATAACTAGAAAATTGGGCAAGTGTCTTAACAGTATCCCTTTACTCTACAGTTTACGGGATTCAGCGTGAAACTAAAAAATATAATTATAATTCTAAACTAGCTTCAAGCAAAATTGACCGACGACATATTGGACCAAGTGCCGCCATTAGGAGATTTGAAAATGTTTCTATGCCGGCTCGCCGTCGGGGACTACTCCAGCCTGCACAATAAAACCAACGGTGTGAAGAGCCCGGGCTGTACGCTCATTGAGATTGTGCCGCACGTTAGTACCGGTTGTGATGTCAATTCATTATTTAATCTGTCGATTTTGTAGCTTTAAGAGTAGCGCAAGTCCTGTTTACTCAAGATAGCTCATGTATTTACTTCTTACTAATGGGACCGAAACCCAAAGACCCATTACCCATAACGTGATGATCTTTACTGTGACCGCCTTCTTAATTATATCTTTTCCAAGGTGAACACCAGAAATAAAGTAATTTAAAATACCAATGAATCAACTTTTATGATTCACAATATTTCTAATTTTATAAAATAATCACTTATTTTAGATAAAGGATAGTTACCTGAAGGAAGTCAGCAAACGCACGAAGTCAATCGCGAAGTCGCAATTGCCGCATTTCAAAATGGACGGATCGGAAGATTCCAGAAATATGGCCAGGAAACTTCTGGAATCTTATACTAGTGATGCCACATTGGCATTAGATAGCGGTGGAGCGAAGTGCGCTAAATGCGGAGACAAAGCTAGTAAAAAATGTTCTAGATGCAAGACAGAGTGGTACTGTGGCAGGTATAGTACACACTGATGGCCCCTAAGTAAAGTATAGAGCAGAATGAAAAAATATATATTTGCGTTTTTTAAACGTTGCGTTTTTAAGACAGCAATAAAAGATTCTTGCAATTTTTCACTTATAATAAATAATACACATAAACTAGAGATGCTTAATAATGCTATGTAATGTAAATTGCCGCCATTTTAACTAATTTTATTTGTTAGTGAAAATAAAATGTTTGTTAACCTAACCAGAAAATAACACATTTGTTACTTAAAACCGCTAAAATAATTTATGATAATATTTAACCATTCAAATATTAAGTACCTTAAGGTAAATGGTTAATGTATTTGTTATAAATGGCGGTGGTTCGCCGTTTGCAAATATTTCCATTGTTAGATAATTGTCTTAATATTAAATTAATTCAGAAATATTAATGATTGTTCCTAATTTGTAAATTAATGTCTAAAACATATTTCTTTTGTCGTTATTTTATTAATAATCTATTCTTTTCATTAATTTGTTTATTAAATATATGATAAAAAATTATCTTAATAAAACTAAATTTATTTTATACTTCTAGGGAATGTCAAGTTCAACAATGGCCGAAGCACAAGGAAATTTGTGACCAATTTGCAAAACTATGTATTTAGCTTTATGTTTTGAACAACTACTTATTGAGGGTTTATAATTTAATAAAAAACTTAACAATTTTTTTGGCTTTTATTATTTATAGACATTACACCTAAGGATTAGCTTGATGACTTCAAGTAGTCTTTAAGCACATCCAGCGCCGGCGTCTCCTCACCAAAGTCCTAGAGAACAAAATAATAATTGTATAAAATTAGTCATATATTAGTTAATTAATGTGGAAAAAGCATAACATCCGATTGTAAGCACGACCGGTTCTGGGTTTGTTTCCCTCGTAGAGGAAGGAACACTTAATTCCCTCACTTTGTTAACAAGACAGAGTGTGACAATGAGTTCCACCACTCAACACACAATTTTGGGAAATTGGGCAAGTGTATGAGGAATGGAGTAACTTAACACTAGTTTACTCTGTCCACTCAATATGTGACAGTATGGGACTAATAAAGTATTATTTTCTATAAAAAAAATGTATGAGTGATAGGAAAGTTGCCTGTGCAACGGCACGACACCATAGGGTCACTCAAATCAATATAGCGCCGAAATATTCATCACTAGCACACCAAAATGGAGTGATAGTGTTCGTGCTAAGCGCAAAAGACATTAAATTAAAAATGGAAGAAAATGTATAAATTTTTAAATGTACTCGAACCCGCGCCTCTTGGACGCGCTTCAAGGGCTCCAACGACTAAACCTTACATAGTTAACACATACATACATTACATATTTAAAAAAAGATTTGATTGAATACTAACTTTGATTACTACACAAGAGCAGCCAACAATCTTCCTGGCTTTGCCGTCTTTATCGATTTTACATAAACCAGCCCATTCACCGAGTTTCTTGTTGTTGTCCACCTGCAAGAGAAAAATATATTTAGGAGAAGGATTCACGACAATATCTTAAAAGTAAAAGTACCAATAATTTTTCTTCTATCATCACATTTATCATGCAAATAGAAGTGTAACTTTAAATTTCACTTGAATTTTGCGATATGTGTATATTGCACTTAAGTGAGGGAATAATAAAAAAAAACCTATGTGAACTGATCCCAAGATCATCTTTTTATAATCTTTATTCCATTATATTACACCACAATAGTCTCAGTAAATATTACCAAAAATAAAATATTGCATATCTGATAATATTTTTTAAAAAATGTCTGAATGCTAGGAAAGTTGACTCATCAGGATGAGAGCCACCATAGGGGCACACATTTAATATTTGCTCCTTAGGCCTCTTCTGCCATAGAGACAGGGAGGCTCGTGCGGAGCAATATAAGGATTCTTTGTTTAAATACTTAACACATTAACTATTTGACCAAAAATAAAGAAAGTTATTATTATTATTAAGAATATTTCAGTCAATATTACCTTCACAAGTGGGATCTGGTGCTCATTGCACAGGGCTTGTACAAGTTTCTTGTATGCAGCTTCATCACAGTTTTCTGCTAACACACAGAGTACAGCTTGTCTCCTATTTTGTTAAAAAATATTGTATTATCATTTAATGAAAGCAATTCATATTACATGAGGTCATTGCAGTGTGTGAATGCATAGTTCAATCTCACTCTGGTGTCACAAAATACCAGTGGAATCCCATCACTCAACATGCAATGTCTCAAAAAAGGTAAATAAAATAAACACATGAAGCTATAAAAATAATACTTCATTTTGTTACCTATGTATAATAAAATTATTCAAATTTGTGGTTTTTTCACTTTTTGTTACTTTTGATTGTCTTCAACTTTTAATATTGTAAATTATTTTTGTAGCATACTTGGGAGGCCACATCTCTTAGAATAAGAGATGTGGTACTATGTGTACGCACTTATATAGGCTAAAGAGTTGATCCATCCATATTAAAAATGACTAGATATTTCCATTTTGCATGCATCTAGAACAGACTTATACAAAATGAATGTTTTATAGAGATCTTTAGCCATGAAAGTTTTATCTAATTATTTGCTATCTTGGTATTTATAATAGATTTGTATTTTCAAGTTAAAATGTGGGTATATAACCTATACTAAATTAATTCAAATTTAACGCATCCCACACAACAAGGCAGGCAGAGGGAACTTTTTGCTAAGACACTGTTCCCAACTTTACGCCAATTTTTTTGAGGCATTGCGTGTTGTCTCGACACCAGAGTGAAAAAATGAAAATATAAATTGAAATAACATTTCAACTCCTCGAGCGAGAATGGAACAACAACCAGTCTGTTTATTAGCCATTTGGCAAAATAATTAACTTACTTGTCGAGAGCTTTGGCAGCTTCGTGGAGACCATGGACGAGTCCACCGTGGATTAAGGCCGTTTTCAATACTTCTTGAAGGGCAGTATTGACGTCCATAGCACCACCGCTCAAGACGGGGTTGTTGGGAATTTCACTGTTTTACATAAAGCATTGTTAAATAACTTTGTATCATACTCAGATTAAAACTATTAAGTGTTGAAACAAAGGGAACCCAAGGATCTAACTGATTTAATAGTATTCTTTTTGTGCCGCATTGAGGAAATAACACGAGTTTATACCATACTTTCTAGGTTAAGTTGACATGTTTATTAAAAGCATTTCTTATGCAAAAAGTAAAGTTATTGGACAACTATATTATTAAAACTATTAGTAATATAAAATAATAAAAATGAAGTAAATTTTAAGTCAATATACAAGTAAACAAAACAACACTTACACATCGACATCGGCCATGGTTTATAACGTTTTGCAAACCTGAAATATAGTTTAAAATAGATTGAATGACTTCTAAACATAATGGCAGAATATCAAGAAACATGAAAGTTATAAAGATCACATAAAATTAAACAGATTTACGAAATACTATCTATAACTATTTGACACTTTACCTTGCGCACCGCAAAAAGACTAGAGTTGCCATATTTGTGGCTTAAGTTGACTTTTAAATTAATGTTACCAGTTATAAATGAAATATAGACGTTAAATTGTTTTTCAAAATACATCTGTGGCACTTAAGGTATTTTAAAAATATTTTTCTAGTGTCAATTTCACATTTGATATTTGTGTGTTTTTACTTTTATTTATACATGTCTTATCAAAGAAGTAAATCGTTGAAATTTTATACATTCTTATAACTTAAGTTCATGCGAAATGTAATATTCAATAAACATAAATGGCACGGTCTTCTGATATTTTTTTTATAGCTGAATACATTAAAAACGTGTTATATTTTGCGACAGTGCGGCAAGGCAAAATACTTAAAGATACAAATAACACTCATTATTTTTCAATAGATAATGATTTAATTTACGAAAATTATTATTCTGATTTTGGACCACTAAACTTGAGTTGTGTGTACAAATATTGTAAAATTCTCAACGAAAAATTACAATTTTATTTGAATAAGCAGTGTATTGTACACTATACATCTACTGATCCAAAAAAAAAAGCCAATGCTGCCTTTCTTTTAGGATGCTATGGAGTATTATATTTAAGTTTGACTCCCAAGGATGCTTTAAAACCGTTAGCGACTCAAGGACAAAGTTACAGGTGACGTCTTACTATCTATTCTTCTTTATAAGCAAAGTCCTAATACTCGGCTTTTTAAGACTCAACTAGAATCTAAAGTTAATACAAATATTATGTCATTTGTAGGCCATTTCAAGATGCCACACACGGTGACTCAATATACACTATTTCTTTGATCGACTGCCTGCAAGGCTTAACAAAAGCACGTGATTTGAAATTCTTCAATTTTCAAGATTTTAATTTTGATGAATACGATAGATTAAATAGGATTCAAGGAGGTGATCTAAATTGGATCATACCCGGTATTCATATATTAATTCATATTAAATTAAAGCTTGATTTTGTTTTAAATAGCTCGATAAAATGTTAATTTTCGTATAGGTAAATTTCTTGCGTTTATTGGACCTGTGGATTGTAGATTAGCCTTATACCATCCACCTGAGATGTATATAGATTATTTCCTAGAAAATAATGTTAAAAATGTCATTAGACTCAACAAAAGACTTTACGACGGAAACGTGTAAGTGAATCAGAGAATTATTTTTTGTTTCATATCTGACAAAAACTTTAAAAGAAATAAAATTGTACATATTCACGTTTTAGATTTACCAATATGGGAATAAATCATTATAATTTATTTTTTCCCGACGGATCCTGTCCACCGAGACATATATTACTAAAATTTTTACAAATAAGTGAAGAGTCAGATGGTGCTATTGCTGTTCATTGCAAGGTTGCGAACTCCTTACAGTTTTTGATTCGTAAATAAATCAGTTAAGCTTAAATACATTTTTCAGCACAAATCGGTTTTCAGTTTATATTATAAATTTATTTACTCTTAGTGACGTATTGTTTAACAGCAATTCTTTAGGCAGGTTTAGGTAGGACTGGTTCACTGATCGGCTGCTTTTTGATAAAGCATTATCGTATGACCGCTCATGAGGCTATAGCATGGATGAGAATATGCAGACCTGGCTCTGTTATAGGACACCAGCAGGTAAATAGTGGTGTTCAATTAATGATGATGATTCTATATTAATAATATTTTAGAACATTTACTTCTTATAGGTCTGGCTCGAAGAACTTGAAGCTTGGTTGATGAAACAGGGAAATTTATACAGGTTCGTAAACCTTGCGATTTTATAAATTTTAAAATTGTTCATATTTGTATTTTTGTGAAATCGAGTAATCTTCAAATTTATACGTCAGGCGAAACATTTTTCAAGATATCGATAAGTTGCCGTTTCATGAATTTGGAGTTTATTCTTATGTTGAAAAATCTCGCAAGTATAGACCAGTGGTTATCAACAAACTACCGTCACCACCCCCACCAATGCAAAGAGTGGTTCATCCAGAAAGTTCTAACCAAATTAGGCCACAAGCTTCCAGAATCAGAGAAGGTAAGATCAACTTCTGACGAAGAGAACGTTAATATTTGTAAGACTTATTGTGTGTTCGTTCCTAATAATAATAAAAGATGTGTAACGTATTGCCAACTAATATCACAACGAAGTCATTCATAATATTATATATTTAAATTTTAAAAATTTCTTTTCAATGTTTAGATAATGAATCCGAAAATGACGAGTACTTTCTAGCATCATGTGATTTAACGATAGAATCTAAAGAGCCATTGACTCAAATGAAAGGTTGTGTGATAAAAGATAGTATATCTGAAGAAGTTACTTTTAGTGAAGAATCTGAAATAAATGTTTCATTATGGAGAAAGTATTTATGTTGTAAGCCTTGTAAGAAAAATGTAAGCGACAAGTTATGGTGGTTGGCAGTACGTTGCGCAAAAATAACACCCAAAAGATGTCATACTAATAGCTGTTGTATTTTTTTTGACTTGGTTAGTAATTTTTCTTCTGGTTCTTTTCTCAATCAGAATCTAAACTAAACTATGAATAATTATAATTATTTAATGATCCTTAAGAGTTATTGTTAAGCTTAGTTTAATTTCCTTTTGAGGTAGCTCCTAGTAAGACGACCGAAAGCACCCGCTTCAACAGGGAGGACAAGATGAACAATGGCCAGAAACTTTTTCAAAAAAGGTAACTATTATTATAAAATTAGGTTCTTTGAAACTTATAGATTAAATGTATTTTTTTTTCTATACAAATAATATGCGATGAATTTTTAGTCATATTGCCGAAACTAATTATATTCGACGTGGTAGCGGTGAATCTCGAAATTTGCGGTCAACGTCAAGATGTAGTACGCGACCACAAGGACGTACTAATATAAATTCAAATGTTCGTATACCATTACATAGGTACCTATCTATAAAACTAAACATTAAATTGAAAATATAAAAGAGTATAAAATAAGTTAATAGATTAAAATATCTTTATCAATAATAAAAATTAATTATTAAGATCGATGGAAGAATTTTAAGGGACTTTTTGCTAACCTTAACAATTAAAAGGATGACTTTGAATGTGTTATCCCCTAAAAGTCAACTATCTTGCTAAAATAATTATTTTATTTCTTTCAGGACAACGTTAAGATTTCTGGATATATACCCAGTGGCCCATTTAGATCAAATCAAACAACACCAGTGGCTAAAACATTAGATGATGCCAAGGTAAAAATATTTATTGTAATTTTATGAAATAGGATTTAGAATGATTCTAATATTCGTTTACTTGAATAAAATAAATATTAAAACTATTTTTAGAATTTACTGTTAAGAAGCACTCACTACAAAGAAGCGGAAAAGCACAATTTGAGTTCTTCTATTACTGTTAAGACACATTATAGTAATATTACCGATCGGAAAACATGCGATAACATTACAAGAATAGTACCCGCAACTTTTACTTCAGGTCAGGATATTTTAATAATTTCTTTTATGAATTTACATTTGTAAAAAATAATTTAGTAGTTACATATTAAGCTAATTGTTTATAACAACAAATTAATAAAATAAAATGATTTAGGGCCTCGAGATACATTAATACCAAAGCAACGTCGGCGATTAGGACGAAGTCCAAGTCCTCTTCCTCATCGGACAATGGAAATATCTCGTGCCACTAACACGCCGACACCAGAAAAAAATATACACAAAAGAGATTCTAAATCTGCTTTAAGAGAGGCACTTTCAAGACTACAGCGTACGTATCTTTTTTTTTTCATTACTCATAAAATAATAAAATTTGCTGTTGACTTTCGTTGGTGGCATTATTGCCATATTTTGCTCATTTTGGAGAAATCTTCTCCTTGTCGACAAATAGAGATGCTGGCAACTTCTTTAAGCCTGACATTTTATATTTGACAGTTTAGGATTTATAATGTCAATTGTCAAATAATGAAATAACCTCTTGGGCAGAGTTTTTGAATATTTGTGATTATTTTGTTATGATGTCTTAAAATATATTTAAAAATACCTAAAAGCCACTAACGCCACCTAAGATGGGTGCTTTAGTAACCAAAGCTTTGCGTCCCATTAAATCTTTTAATATTGAGAATCGAGCTCATCGAGTGATTTCGAAAGAAAAGCCTGATGTAGCACCAAGTTATCCATCTACCATAGAAGAATTGAAAAGAATAAAAGAAGTTGATCCGAACATTGACGAAAAATTAGATAAAAAAAATATACCGCTTGATCAGAGACTTAAAGAAGTTTATGTAACATCTTTTGGAAGGCCTGAAGACGACGTGACAAAAGAAATCAAAAATCTAAATGTAGATCGACCATTACCTCAAAACCGTTCACTTGTCCAGGACTTCGACTTTGGCTTAAAAGAACCAGATAAAGTTCCATATGGAAAAACAACTCTCAGACAGTCAATTGATTTCATTTCTTCACACCAAGTAAATCCGACTGAAGTAACAGCAGCAAAAATTGCTTTTGAATATAATATGAAAGTAGAAGATATAGAAAACATATTGAAATATTTTAAGACTTTTGAAGTTTATTTACCAGCTACTAAAAAAAGTCCTGCTTTGTTTGCTGGGCCATCTGAGCTAAGAAAGCAAATGCAAGCTAATGATGCACCAGCCATTGAAGAAAGAAAAGATACTTCTGAAGAAAAAGAGCCCAAAAAAAATGTATCGTAGATGAAGGGATTTTAGTCAATTTGTAAATTACCTCAGTTGTTTTTTTTATTTATAGGCAAAGCTTATTGTATATGAATTTAAATTTAAATGGTTGTTTTAAATCTAGCCACAAATCTTCATACTTATATATTAATTAATTATTACTTATTATAAAGTAGTTTATTATTAAAATATGTGATCTAGTTGTAGATAATACAAAAGTTATTTTTACTAAGGTATTTTTATTAATTATTATTTTAGAACCTTATATTTCAGTATATTTATCACAGCCAAGCAAAACTGAATGGAGGAAGGATTGAATTGAAAGATTGAACCCATAACCCTACCATAGTGCTTACAGTCATGTTACTGGACATATGGACAGGATATTTTGAAATATTTTTTTATAGTTTAAATATTTTTCACTTTTTGAAAAAACTTATTCGCTTCAATGCTGGATATAATTGCAATAACAAATGTGACATTAATGGCGATTTTTTGTATTTAGATTTTTTATAATATATGACAATTTAAAAAATTTAATAAATATAACATTGGATTATATCACATTCAGATATACCTTTTTAAATACTTTGGTAATTTTGGTAGTAATTTTAAACACCTAGCTGCTTTTCCATTATTAGACATTAAAGCTGTTGTGATGCAGTAGCACAGTCTTACTTTGTCGCGACGGTTCTGAGTTTGATTCCCGTCCAAGGGAGCATTAATTTCTTTCACTTCCTTTGTTTAATACATTGGTTTTTTGAAGCGAGGTGTTTAATTTCGTCACTCAGCCGACAATGTCCCGAAATTTGGGTGGAAGTTAGCTGCATACACTAGACTACTTCTGTGTAACCTTTATTCGAGATACAACGGAAAGTGCGTATCATCTTTACGCTGTATCTCATATATAGTAGGGTAGACAGAGAAAACCTGGTGTTAATACTCTCCATTCCTCACTTTCCGCCTAATTTTTCGATGCAATGTTATTGAGTGGCGAGACTTAACGCCGGGCCTTTGCTATGCTGCCAACAAACATACGAAACGAAAATATACATAAATATAATTCATTCCCTCGAGTGGGGATCGCACCCACAATCGTCGCGTTAGAGTCGCACTCTTGTGCTCCTGCGCCACGACGGCCTCAATTTATTTTCTCTAAATGACAGTGACAGGACCTAGAGATGGATCCATCGGTGCGGCTTCTTTGGGTGCTCGTCGAGATGCTCCTCCTGAGCGTAGAGCACCCTCTGTACGATCTGATGAAAGACCATTAGCTACACAAGGCGATATGCTGAACAGTATAAAGGTTATATACATTACATTATTGTTTAAATTAAGCATACATATCTCATAAGTTATTATAATACACAAACAAGTAAATGGTTATTTTAGTTCCAAAGGCGACTTCGTGAAATGATAGCCACTGAGAAAAATGGAAAAAACCTTCTGGAAAATAACAGGTATATTTGTAATATTTCCTATGCTGAACATACATAGTATTTTTTTTCCATAATTATATAAATGGGAAAAATAAAAAATATCTTCAAAGAAAATTCTTATACTCTTTATAGCTTTCATACCAAATCTGCATAGCAGGCCGGAAAAAAGCAGTTCTGACAAATCTACACAGAATTTAATATGCTTTAAGTTAATTCTACATTTCATCAATTTGTTTTAGCACAAATTTTAAAGAAAAAACAACAACTATACGAAATGTAACATCCAGAAGTAGTAGTGGGACGAGACCAGGCATACATCGCGATATAAGGTATTACATCATCGAAAAACTATATACAGTAGAAACTCGATTAACGAATTGTGGTCGTTATTCATTCGGATAATCGAAAATCCGGATAATAGAATCTATAAAGAAAAGCTGGTTTTGTGCATGTGCACAAAATTGTTATGTCTTTTAAAAGCAATAAGTTCATAACAACGAAAATCTACGTTTATTAAGAAATTATTAACATTTTCCAACATATGATTTATATATATATATATATAGCAAGGAGACTTCTATTCATAATCATCGCATCAAAAGAGCATGAATGGATACATATGTGGGCCAGTAATAATAAATAAAACGTTTTAAACATTATTAAAGTGTCATTCCACACTGAGCATGCAAAAGTATTCTTAGAAAGCATAAAAAATGGAAAGGGCCTGACTCTTGAAACCGTTCAAATATAAGAAGTAGTAAAAATGATATTTTATTTGTAAAAATTTTCTATTTTAGGGATCAGCTAGCAGCGGTACCGTCGAAAGGATTAAACAGACCGCGCCCAAGTTCCCCAAAAGGCAGGAGATCGCCACAGCTGCCGTTTTACTAATGTCTAATATTGCTTTTTATATAGTTTTAGAGATTGTAAAATTTTTTGGTGTAAATATATATTTAAAGTAAATTTTGTTTTGTTATTAATATAACATCTCTGCATAAATAAGTTTTTCTTTTAAACTATTGCGTAACGGATTATAGTGCGGTTTTGACAAAAAGATTAAAGCGAAATCACGAGATGAGCTTTGCATAATATTTATTATGCAATGTGATTTGTTATTATAAAAGTAGAGCCAGAAAAAACGTTTCAAAACTAAAGTTACTTTATTTTTTAGCTTCTTCTTTCTTCTTGTGCTGTATCCCGCACATAGCGGGGGAACCGGGAAACCTAGTGTTAATATACTCGCTTCTCACGCGTAGTCTATTTTTCGAGCCATGGCACGTCGAGCGATCAAACAAAAAAGGGCAGTTTCTTTTGTGAAATGAAATGAAGTAATCGCTTCCCCCGAGTGTAAATCGAAGCCACAAAAGTCGAGGTTCCAGCAGATCGCGCAAGAATATTTATTTAAAAATAAAACTACACTAAATACTTTTCACAAACATTTAATAAATTTAATCTACAAGAAAACTTTTAGGATAAATTAGGGTCGGGGGGCGGTGGTGCCATACAATTGCCATCAGGGTATCTCTTCTTAAATGCAGCAATCAGCTCCGGATCAACCAAACGAACCCCATCAACTTGGTTCCCTAACGTTATCCAATTTGGCTGAACGTTATGAGGTCGACCGAATAACTCAATTTTCCTTGTCCCCGGACTCAGTCTCTCAATAATACCGTATATTTCATCTGGTTTGTGCGAAGTGGCGCGTACCTCAGCTACAATGACGTCACAGTCTAGGCCTCTATTCAAATTTTCCGGGTTCCCCTTCATTCCCACCAAGCAGTGCTCTTTGCCGTGGTTCAACCAATGACCTGTGCGTCCTGTCCGTATAATCCTTTGTAACTGATTAGTTTTGACCCAAATAAGTTCGTCTACACGACCGTAGCCCCACAACTTTAAACATTCGCGACCTAATTCCATAGCTCTTCCAGTCACCCATAGGAAAATTAGCCCATTATCTTGTAACTGAGGAACACCGAGGCATCTCATTTCGTCATCTGACATCGTACCGTAGGGTAGTTCCATATGAATATCCCATGGGGGGTCCGCCATTATGACCGCGAATTTACCCAAAAACGTCATATCTAGATATCTTAAATCACATTGTATCCATTGTGGGGGTGTCAAAGTTAGGACCCCATCAGGTTTTGTTACAACATTTGTGCCATTAGGCGCAGATTTCTGTAAAGATTCAGTGGTTAACTTCGTACTAATATTAGGATCGGCGTTATCGACTTCATAATGCACGTATTTACAACTGTCCATATGAAAACACGTGTTCAAAAAGGAACAATCTCCTAAACTTTCGTCGGTGTGACTCTGGATTATCTTCTTGAAATGGAGTTTTTTACATGTGTACGTTGCGTCTAGTTTGACCCCATCTTGGGATTTGAACGCGCGGACACATTCAGCGCGTGTGCCTTGCGGACAGAACTCCATGACTTGGGCACCTGATATAAAAATATAATTGATATAAATGAAAATATTATTGAGGCCAGAGGCACAAAATGTGTGTTGTGGCCCAAATTCGCGGCTCAGGGAAATCCAAGCCAAGAGCTCTAACCAATTAAGCTATATATTTTCATTATTAAATGTAGAAAAATCCAGGAAGGAAATTGAGAATATCATGTGTGAGGAAAAGTAGTCATCATAGCTTTAAAATTAAAAAAAAATATATATTTTCTCTTTTTAAAAACTTTATTTTTTGCACTATTGCAACAAATAAAGCAAATGAAGGTTAGGGAGTTAATCAATGATGGGGTAAAGCCCCAAGTTTATTACAATAAACAACTCAGGTATAAAGTTACAATATTTCCTCTTAATTTAAAAAAATATGTATGCATTTGCATTAAAATTATTTTATTACCTCCTTGACTTTTAAATTTATCAGCGAGCGACTTCTCTTTTGCCGTGGGTTTGCTCAACAAATCCATAATTTCTTCGCCTACTCTTTTTACTGCTTTTTCACGACTTGACGGCATTGCCAACAATGACTAAAATATAATACAAAAATAAAAATTGGTATTTATTCGTAACTGCGTCAAACGTAATACAGTTTGTATAAAAACCGTGAAATGAAAAGAAAAAACCTACGTCTAAACTGTTTACGAATCAAAATATTTTATTTATCTACGGATTTGAAATATTTTATCCTATATGCTACTTTCGTAAAAGAAACGCAGACGCTTCCACCCTCTATATATTTGAGTTAAAATTGCTTTACAATTAGGATTCACTAAGAAGTAAATAAAAAATATATTAATAGAGATATTTCGAATATTTTAGAATTAAATAAAACATATATTTGTAAAGATTCTACAGGAATTATTTATACTCCTTTTGAACAAATATCATTCAAGTTGCTCTGGTAATGAGGCAAAGCGTAGCGTTAATTTCCGCCACTTAACACGCAATGCGTTCGGAATTCGGCGGAAAGTGGGGAACGGAAGTGTCTAAACGAGGTAGTAGTAACATTACAATCCCAAGTTCTCTTTGCGTATCTTGCTGTGTGTAAAAAAAAATCAGCATTTTACTGTAATTGCTTTTTATGGTTTCATTGTTAAATATTTAAAAACATATATCCTCTATTAATTAGATAATAAACAATAAAAAATTACCATTATATCTGTATTATCTTTCCCAGTTTTTTTTTCGTCTGTTGTAGATTTCAGCACTTTTGGATTTGGACCTTCTTCCACAGAAATATTTCCTTAAAAAATTATTAAGTAATGAAAAACATATTTTACATGTGGATTATATTTTTTATTTACATTTTTTTTATAAAATTTATTTTATTTCATAACATAAGTAAGTCGTAACATATAAAATAATTCAACATGGCTTAATAAGCTTAGTGGTCAGAGTGCTGTGATCTGTGTGACTGTTTCCAAGAGGGACTGAATCAATTTTTTTTTCATTATTTATTTGAGACCTTGCAGGTTGAGTGGCAAAATTCTATGCCATTGTTGCCAGAACAAGAAAATAAAAAATATGAAATATTTCTCAAACTGAGAACCCGCAACCATTGTGTTTACAGTCACATGCTGAGCCACTGCACACACCTGTATATTTTCTAAAATATGTTTCTTTTTTCTTAATGTGTAATAATAATTCAAATTTTTTAAATATAATTAGTTAAAATGCAATAATTGTTATTAAAAGGCAATGAAAAATATTAAAGAAAAATATATATTTCTTTGTAAATTTTAATACCTTTTCTTTTTGTACTAGTGGATTGTTCCTCCATTAATGCGGCAAGAACTGCCCCCAATCTTACAGATTCAGCGCTCACCACTTCAATAGTTGCATCTGTTGTACTTTCTGTTCTTTCTGTAATACTGTAAGTTTGAATATTAAAATAAAATATCTTAATACAGTCCAACAATTGGATTTATTTGTCAATATGGCTCTACTGACCAATAATTCTTCTATTTATATAATGTATAATGCAATTTATATATAAATGAATATAACATAGCAAATTTAATGACTTATCTATCTCACTTTTTCAAAAAAATTATATATATCATATTTATATATTTTATACACTTTATCTAGTTTTTCTTTTATTTGATCTGTTTTGTTATTGCTATGTTATATGTAAATAGATATTTGTATATACTACTTCAATCTATACAAAATATACATATATATAGTACAGCAAAAAACAAGACCGAATACTTACGTAATAAGTTTCTGTGTAGCAAATTTTTGTAATAAGCTTGCAATTATTCCAGTATCAACATCTCCCAGACCAGGCATTAAAGCACTGGCAGTAGCTGGTAATTGTAATTGCATATCTGATAATACTTGAAGTAGTTGGACCTCTAAAGAAGCTGATGGGACTGTTTTCGTTTTTTCTACTGAAACTTGAGTTGAAAATAAAAAGCCATATATTTATATGATCTTTACTTTTAAATTTATTTTAAACAGATATGGTTACATTCTTACCATCATTTTTTGCCGCCGGACTCGCGGTTGTCCTTTCTTTTCCACTGGTAGAAGAAATTGGAGAACCTTCACTCTTATCACTTAATGTAGCACCAAGTATGTTCTGCCGCTCTTTTTTTCTCTTCTCTAATTTTTCTCTTAAGCTGTTCCTTTTACTTTTGACAGCTTGAATTTCTTCCCATGCGTCTGACATGGTTTGTTTTTATATGCTATGCCGGTGTCTTAATTATACAACATACGTAGGACTTATTAAGCTAGTTATTTACACATTTTAACAATCTATTTAAGTAATATGAAGCCATTTTAACTTAATTATGTAGCAACGATAAATAGTTTAATATTTCTATACTAAAACTACAATGATATAAATAACCACAACAATAAGAAGAATAATTGACAATATACACCAAATGTCAAATCCAAATTATTAACGACCACAGTTTATTGAAAAATGTTAGACATGGCATACAATTTGTGTTGTATATGGTACCGTAAGATGGAATGGATTTATATATAACAATATATTTCAATACAGTTTGTGCGAATCAAAACTGGATTTACATACACCATACAATAATATGTGTTATTATAAATAATAAATAGAAATGAGCTTACCCATATCTATTTATTATTTATAATAAAATTGTAACAAACATTATTGGGGGCATTGATCAATGTCTCGAATCGAATCGAATATCATTTATTAAACACAAAACATGATTAATAAAAAAATTGACTGTTTGTCTGTGAGTTTCTTCATGGTAATCTGAAAATTGGTGTAGCATTCTGACAAGCTTCCCGTAACAGTTTATTAAGTGTTGTTTTTATGAAAACTGGTTCATAAATAAAAAGTTATATTAATTTATTATTTTTATACAAACCACCATCTACCTAATCCACCTACGCGTCTAATCACCCCATATAGCTATTGATCCCTATCATGTCTCTCACTGATCCCAAATATAATCCATAAACTTAAATCATAATTATACTAACCGATGCAGTTAGCTTTTTTATTATTTATCACAGTTAACGTAGTTCAATTAACGACATTGAAATGTACTTTATTTTAAAATCAGCTTCACGCTATATCGCACACTTACCAGGGTAAGCAGAGGGAACCTCGTGTTAAGATAATCCGTTTCCCATATTTTAATTTAACTTTCTTTAACTTTACGTCAAAACCAAGGTCATCCAATAAATAATAAGTTTGTGTTTTACATAAAAAGGAATTAAATTGTAAATTTATATTTATCTTAAGATGTAAAAAAATCCTGGTTGTGTCTATTCACACCGTTATATCTATTTAACCGTGTCGAGTTTTGAGTTGCAATTCTCAGCTTTTAACAAATGTCATTTTTTATTTTTTACACATTGATTTGACATATCGTTAGTTTAGTCCACATGTTAGATCAAAATCAAAACAGAAGTATATATGTAGTAAAAAAAAAAAAAAAATTAAATAAAAATAAAGTACTAAAGGACATCCATTGCTGATTTGTTAAATTAATACCTATATTTACATTAATTGTTTTTAAAGAAAAGTATTTAATTGTTTTTAAAGATTTAAGATCAAGATTAAGATTTTCATTCCGTGATTTAAAATGGGTGATAACATAGTGGATAATAAAAGAGTACCTATGACTGATGACGAGAGGCTAGCGCTTTGTAAAAAATTGGATCAAGAACTAGATGATTTTATAGATGGTTTAGAAAAGAAGACATACACAGATGGGTGGACAGAAGAAAATTGGGAGGTAGAAGTATAATTTTTTAGAACTTTTTGCTGCATCATGCATTTTCATTAAGACAAATTAATGAAGAACTAGGATTTTTTTATTCTTTAATATTTTAGATTAATAATTGTATAATTGCAATAATTATGTTTTTTACCAGTGTGTTAAGATAAAACAAAGCATTGCATTCTATTTAAAACATGTGTTGAATTTAAGCAGTAAGTAAAGAATTTCTGTACATTAGTTTCTTTCTATCCTATGTAGTACCCTTGTCTGTACCCTTCCTAAAGTGAGCTTCAATTTTTCATACAGGAAGAAATGGACAAACATCCATTTTTTATGAAAAATAACCCTGCAGATGGGGAGCTATCTCCATTGGCTGAAGGCTTGGCAAAGCTTAAGTACGATCCAATTGAGAATACCCCGGAAGAGTTAGCAAACAATTACAAAGAAGATGGAAATTTTAATTTTAAACACAAAAATTATAGATTGGCTATAATGGGGTAATTATTAAACAATTTTTAAATATAATAATGTATTCAAAAAAATATATATTTTGTTTAATAAACATAACAAAATATAGTAAGATAGATACATTTCAAAATAAGGGCCATTTTAGGTTTGATTTTCTCTTGGGAGAATTTTATTTTCTTACTCTGGTAAGACAAAGTGTGACTAATCACTTAATGTGCTAACTCTTGTATTTAGGTTTGAAAGCAGAGCATGATGTCTTGACTGTAGATTCACTCTCTCTATCCTTTTGTTGAGGATAAAATGTAAAGTGGAGAAAACTGTTCAAAATATTGTAAATATTTTCCAAGTGGTGCACCACATGGAAACGGTCCATTATGTTTCCGTGTTATTACATAAAAATTTTATTGTTTGCTAAAATATTTTTTTATTCTCAACATGAAATAATACTTAAAAATGTTAAAAATATTCAAAACATATCTTTTCAGGTACACAGAAGGAATTAAACTTAAATGTAACAATGCTGAAATAAATGCTAGTTTATATAACAACCGAGCAGCAGCACACTGGTACTTAAAGAATTATCGATCTGCACTACTTGACAGTGAGAAAGTACTCACATTTGATCCAAAACATACAAAAGCTAAAACAAGAGCGGCCAAATCAGCTTTAGAAGCTGGGAAATATGATTCATGTATCCAACATTGTAAAAAATTGTTAGAAGAGAATAAAAAGAGTAGTAAAGAGATTACAGAATTACTAAATAATGCAAAGAAAAAAAAGATGGTAAAAGAGCGAGATGAAAGGAAAAAGCAGAGAGTTAATACAAAAATAGAAGAACAAAAAGAAGAATTAATGAAAGCAATTATACAAAGAGGTATTAAAGTGTCGAAGTGTGATGATGAGTTTGACTTAGATTTATCTAAACTCGAACCTATGTTGCCTGGAGCTCAGGATTCTATGGTTCACATTGATAATGGAGTTCTAATATGGCCAGTGCTGCTTTTATACCCAGAATATGAAACTACTGATTTCATTAAAGGATGTCCAGAAAATGTCCCTTTAATACAACAATTAGAACAACTTTTCCCAGCGTCTTGGGATGAAGAAAATAAATATGAAATTACTAATATTAATGTGTATTTCGAAGGATATGACAAAAAGCCACATATTATAGATGCAAATAAGAATTTAGCAGATATTTTAGTGACAAAATATTTTGAGCTAAAGGCTGGTACTCCGGCATACTTTGTTTTGCCACGAGGCAGTCGAGTTGAGAGATGGTTTTTAGAAAGTTACCACTGAAATACATATATGAAATACAGACGTGATAATACATTTATGTGTAATTATTAAGATTGCAATTTATAAATAAAAATATATTTTTCTTCTTGTGTTTTTATAAAACACCTAAAAATTAATTCATATATCTACTGTGAAAGAATGCTATGATTTTTTGGTATGATATTTAATATTTAATGGTTTACACTATAGAGTAGTTAGTAGGACACTATAATAAAAATATTTTTATTACAATAATTCCTACAGTTAGGATATTTGATTACTATCATAATAATATAGAGGTAGATAAAATAAAAATAATAAAACAACATATTATAAACAAATTATATCTAATTGTCCGTGTCATCATCATTCATCTCATAGTTCTGATGCGGGTAGAAGGGTCCCGGCGGTTCGAAGGCACCTTTCTTATCAGACAGCATGGGATAAGGATGGTGGGGCATGGCACCCATCCATTGTGGATACCAGTAGAGGCCCTGTAAGAAATAAATAATAACTGTTGAAACTTATATACTAATTGGAAAATTATAGGCAATAAGCTTCGAAAAATTCGGCGGCAAGTGGGGAACTGAGTGTTTTAACACTAGATCCCCTCTGCCTACTCTGATGTATGCGGGACACAGAGTGAAGCAGATTTTTGATTTAATTTTGTCACTTAGCCTGTTAATAAATTTTCCATATCTAATACGAAAGAGGAGGTAGGAATTGATTCATTCAATGACCATTACACAGATTTATCACAATTTATCTAAAAAGAATACTACATTTAAATGTTATTATTGGTTTGTAGGTAATAGTACCTATTCTAACCTAATTTTCCATGATATTCTTCTCTGATTTTGTCTAAATCTTAACAAGAAAAACAAAACCATTCAAAGTCATATTTCAGTTATTCCTAGTCGCATTTTGCCTGTGAAATCTTACTTTGAATATATTTGTAATATACAAATCTTACTTTAGTTCCTCCTGCGGCGTTACATGTAAACCTATCGTCGTGAAGCTCCACTGGATCTAAATAACTCTTGCCAGCTATGGACCCGTAGTTAGGAGGGTACATAAATAAACATCCGTCTAGAATGTCTGAAATCGACAATTTTGTTAAAAAATATTAATTTCGCTGAACGACAAAAGTAAGTAAACATTTAATACTTCCTATTTCTTCTTTGCTCTTAGATAAAATACTTGATATGGTTCGATGTAAAAATATAGTGTTATATAAAAATGTAACTACAATCACGGAAATATATAACGATAAAATAAATTACTGTTAATTTCACTTTGTTAACTTTATATTGCTTAGGATGTGTAAAATTAAAAAGATTTTGGAGAGTTTTAAAGGCAATTATCATAATTAGATATCTTTATATCCTCTTACAAGGTACCGTGACGTTATCTTCTTCAGGCTCCTCAGGCTTGGGTGTAGTTTCTATGTAAGGTGGTACAGGATCTATTCCCGTACCCGGGTCGCCGGGAATTAAAAACGGTCCTGATTTTTTACGAAAAATAAAATAGCGTATAATAATAAAATTCCAAAATGAATCAACGTAGATAGATCATAATAAATAGGTATTTATATATGTACTGCAAAAATATATTTATATATGTACAATATATTTATATATATATGTACTGCAAAAATATATTTTTACTATTTCTTTTACTCGTATTCTCTTAGCTTAGTTTATAACGTATGAGAAGTTACCGTGACGGAATGGAAAAAGGTTTGACTGCTAGCTTAATGGTAGAGAGATGAATTATTTCCATTTCCTTGTCCTGATAAGACAAAATGCGGCATTTAATTTAATTCCTTTAAAAACATATTGACACGATTTTGGGCAGAAAGTGGAGAACGGAGTGTTTTTGCAAGTTCCGGTTAAGTTTTTTAATAATATAAAATTGTACCACTAACCACCATAATGGTTCGTATAGTTCCATTCGCAAACGTGGTGATCGCAGACCAGCGGCGTGTTGGGCTCCTTCGTGTAGTACGTATTACCGTTCGGCGTAGTCTACCGTTTTTTTTTTCATAATTATATTATATTTAAAATAATTTGAAAAATGTATAAAAATGACAAAATATATAACATTTGTTTTATTATTCCACATTCTTACTCTATTAAGAGTTGTTTATATACTTTCTATTGTTTTTTGAGAACTAATTATTTTATTTCGTAAACAACGAATAGAATAAATATAAAATAATATAATAATATCTGTAGTTACCAATAAGTAATCATAATGCCTGTATCTCAGCCCCTGTATATTGAAGTCTAATAAAAAGGAGCCGGACGTGATGATGCAGGAGGCAGCTGTCAGCGGAGGTAGTTTGTACATGACGAGGCCACATTTAACTATCGCTTTTGGCAGTGTTGATATGTCTCTATCCTTTTGGAGTATTTTTTTAAATGGGAATCTATAAAAAAAATATCAAAGTACGTACTCTTTTCACGCTGTATCCCGCACACAGCAGGGTAGGCAGAGGGAATCTCAGTGTTAAGACAATCCGTTCAAATCAAAGTACATATTTACTTCTGATAATTTTGTTCACGGAGTTATTTTTTCAATGTTTTTACTTTAAATGATATTGGTATATATTATAATTAATAGTCTTATTATAAAGCCCTATTTATTATGTAGTTTAACAGCAGCACATTGTTACCTTTACACTGTCAATAAAATAAAAAGTGCAGGATTAGTATTTTTTTTTTAAATTTCAATATGTAAATGATATTTACCTAAATATACAAATGCCAATGTGACATTCCAGTCCGTGTAAATAGTTGTCAGTCGGAAACGATATGCTGGGGTCGTCTATCAGATAGTATTTCTGTTCGTCATGATAGTGTAGGAATCCTAAAAATACAAACGATCGATCCCTGCAGTACGGCGCCAAGCCTTTGCCCATGTTGTATATGTCGCTGTAGAGCTCCGACAAAAATATATACACATTTTTTCCGCAGTAAAATTCTGCAACAAAATTTCTTTATAAATTTTTTTTTATAAAAGTCTAATCATAGTCCGTCGTAACATTGTTTGTGGATGCAAATAGAAAAATCTCTTAGTGCTTCCTCAATGTAGGTACTTGTAGCATATTATTTTAAATTTAGAATTAAATTTAGACTTTATAAGTTCAGTGATTTCATAGTAACTTTTTAAAAATTGATTTGTTGATTAAATTTTGAAATAAGTTTATTTATTTTTATTCCTCCAGTCTGGCTGAGGCGCTGCGTTGAGTACCGCCACTCAACGATAGAGGTGTTTGATTTGATTAACACTTTTGTAAATTTTCAATATTTTGTACAAAAATGTATTTTATATTAACAATAATTTGTAATTGACAATGTATTTTTTTTTTGTATTATTGATAAGACTTAAGATTAAAAATGCTTTAACATTTTCAATTTTTGTATATTATTTCTAATATTAATTTAAAAAATAAATTTAAAAAAGGAGTCAATATTTCTACATTAGTGTGGGTCTAGGAAGATCCTAGGTTGTGTGTCGCAATGGACGAGATAACTCGAGCTATATACTCGTGAGTCTGGCTGCTAGTGAGCGTTGGTGGCGCTCAGAGCGTGGCGTCGCAGTAGGCCCGCAAACTACGGCGACAGGCGGAGATCAGAACAGTCCCCCGCCACGACTGTCTTACTACGTAGAAACGGACTCCCTGCTCTACAACCACCGTGTAGCGTATATATCCTACCGGTGCGTAAAAACAACGATAGCGCGATGTAGAGCTCTATGTTATCTTTTCACTTTGGCTGTTTAAAAGGGATTCTAATTTCATCACATTTAGAGTTCAAAATGCAGTAAAAATGTTATGTCGGTATTTGTTTTGTGCTTGTGTTAAATTATTGTGCGTATTTAAATATTTTTTTTCCGAAAACATGAAGGTAATATAATATAAAGTTTAACATATATATATTGTACTATAATACAAATACATAACTATATAAAAAAAAAAACTTAAATAAACCGAATTCGAAATATTGTATGTTTAGAGTTGAAACTCACTATTTTCTACAAAAGGGGTACAAACATAAACAATAAAAAAGTCCCTCTATTATTCATAGGTTTCTTCTTTTAATTTTATTCAGTTGAAAAATAAAAGTTCGATATAAATCAATGTTATTAAATCGCATTAAGGTAATTAATTAATTTTTTTTCAGCTTCATGCTGTATCCCGCATACAGCAGGGTAGTCAGAGGGAATCTAGTGTTAAGACACTCCGTTCTTTATAGATAAGATTTTAAGATTTTTAGATAGATAGCTTAGATAAATCAACATTACCTTGACTGATGTAAAACTCCATAGGCACAGGTCCGCCTGTGTACGTGGCTTTTCTCTCCGCAGCAATTGAATTATGGTTTTCATACATTGTAAGCATATTATCTATGACATCGTCTAGTGTTATTAGGAGGACCTATGAGAAATATTAATTATATGTACTTAGGTTTTTTTTTAAATATTTTGTGAGTTAGGTAAAGACTCCTAGTCCTTAAAGCACTTTAATCTTGAATAAATGAATTAATTTAAATAAGACTATCAGTTTTGAATAGAAATAATTCATTCTTTCAAAAGAAAATCGAACCACAAACCAAAGCATTTATAGTCAAATGCAGCCACTGCGCTACGCTGACCGTAAAATTGTTAATAAATATAATTTTAGGATACTGTAATTGAGTTTGTTTGTAAAGGTGAATTGTGAAGAAAAAATAAAACAGTATTCTCTACATACTAACAGTAACTCGATTTTTTTAATATCATATGTTTTTATATTTTTAATATAAAATGAGTAAGATTACCTTTAATTCTTGTATGTGTAGCTTAATAAATCTTCCCAAATGATCTGTCGCGATGTGAACTCGCTCATTAATCAGGTACTATACGAACATTACAAGTGAAAATAAGTATACAAATATGTATAAATACTTTTTTTTTAAAAAGAAAGCATATGAAACGTTTAATTTGAGCTCGCACCCGTTGGTAACTATCTCAGCGAGCAGAAGCTTTGAACTTTTTATATGTTTATAAAAAGATATTGTATTTCTTAAGTAAGATATAACTTTTGTTGGTGAAAACTTAAGTTCAGTTGATTAAGTTGAAGGTTACAATTGTTAGGTTTAACGGTAAAAAAAAAAGAATTTAGTGAAGCTAATATAAGCTTTTTGGTCTAAAGTCCAAACACAAATACACACAGATAGAACAACCCACCTGGTCTTCAGCGGTCTTGATTCTCATCATTTCGTTTTGATAAAGCCATAGGTTGTCGAGTTTGTCTGTGGGGTCGTGTCCGTATATTTCAAATGCATCTATGATCATTGCGAGGGTGAGATTTTCGTTTGGCTCTAAACAGCATGGGTGGTTACGAATATTGTAGGGAGACTAGTAAAAAAATAATTAATTTATTTAATTTTATTCTCTATTTGTAATTATATAAAATGTAATGTTTTAACTACTTTGAAAACGAATATTAATATTACAAAATGCATTAGGGGTTGGAGGTTATTTTTAAAATAATTAAAAATAGAAATGTTGATGTATGATCTGCAAATTTGTAGATTTAATTTTATAGAAATAAGAGATTTATTATATACAAAATATTAGATTATTGTCAGGCAGTACACGAGTCCGTCAGTAGTTAGTCACTCACCGTTAATTGCAAAAAGCCAATGCTTATCGCAAATAAAACGCGTCCACGTATAGAACCCACCATTTTTCCATCATTGTATCGACGGGTAATGGCGTCCAATTAAAATATTTTTATTGCCTTAGGTACATGGGGATATTATTTGGAATAATTATAATCGGTACAATTAGTGTTTTCTAGATAAAAATAAGAAATATAACATTCACCTTATAAAAATTATAACATCGAAATCAATATTCATTATTAATTAATAAGAAGAGATCATTGATATTTCTTAATATACTTAACATACATAACTATAATCTTAAATTTTTCTTTCTTTTGTTCTTGTTTTTGTTCTTCCATTTGTCTTTGTTCTTTCATTTGTCTTAAATCATATTACGATTTATATTAATAATTTACTATATTTATAGAAAATATCACTTATGTTATACCAATTTTTCTTCAGGAACGAGCCCTCACCCTTGCCCGCACAGTGACGCTGTGTAGACCATCCAGGACCAGCACTTTGGTCTTCGCAAAAAAAATAATTATACCTATTTCAAAAGGAACAATCTTTTATGTAAATACTTAAATTTGAGACTTTTTTTTATTTAATTTATATCGATATGCGATATTTTATAATCTGGGAAAAGGGAGAATAAATAAAAAAAAAACAAAACAAAATCGAATAACATTTTTTAATATTTAAAATACACACTTAGAATTCTTTCCATCGCAACGTGTGCGTGATGAGTATTTATAAAACATTATTGCGTTCGGTTACATTTCTAATTGTTTTCAATAAGCGTTACATGTTATGTGACAGATGAAAAGGTCACATTGATTCTTTACTACATTCTCAAAACAACAGTAAACGTGAATTATTCTATTAATTATGTAGAATTAATCGTTAGTTTCACTTAGATATATATTTGTAAACGTTCTAACAATCAATTCCTTTATATATTTTTCTATTTATATATATATTTTTTTATTGGAAGACATGTGAAAGGCAGAATGTATTAAGATCTATTCTTATATTTTGTTTATAAAAAAAAAAAATTAACGTACATTTATATATCGATTTCTATGTATATAAACAATAATAATAATAATATGTTTTATAATTTCTTTTTAAAAACCGATTATTCTTTGTAAATTTTCTGTATAAATATCATAATATTAAAATGGAAGACCGTTGCTTTTGTTTATTTATTAATTTAAATTATTTTCTCTAGTTATACAAGTATAAATAAGTCATAAGTAAATAATTATGAGATAATTTATAACATTTTTATTTTGATTTCATGAACAACGTATGAATATTCAATTAGTCCAGTAATTTATTGATGGCATCTTCTTTAATACTCTTAGTAAGGATTTGTCTTAGCTTTAAAGTATGCATATATGTTATACATTTTCAATATTTTTTTAAACAATGAAATGTAATTTGTATAGCGTGATAAGTGTCTTAGGCGATCATGCGAAAATTGTACCAAAGTTTCCTGTCCTGCAAAACATTAATCTTCAAAGTTCACAAGAGCTGGTAATTTAGCGGAATAGGATATTTATCAAGATTCCAATAGCCGTAAAATAAATAGTAAACTATAAACATATATTAAATTAGGTATATAATTATTTCAAAAGTGGTATAATATAATATGTATTCACAAAGTAATTGTAAATACTTTTACAATGATAAATATACATAATTATTGTTTGTTATTGTCATGTTGTCTTTTTTTTCATATTCCGTTATATATTATTACCTTGACCTGGCAATCCATGTTCTACACTTAAAACGACATATATCTAATACATACGTACTTCTATAATTACTTCTAGAATATACATATGATCAACAACGAGTATTTATATAAACATTAGTGAATATTAATATGACGAAATTTTCTTTGTTTTTAATTTGTTCCACAGAACAATAATGATAATAGATTAAATATCAAAAGTATACTAACAAAAGTTTTCTTTAAACGGGTACAATTAATATGAACGGCAAAATTATTAAAAGTTACCTCATTTTATTAATAAATATAATAGGAATTTCATAAATTATATTTGTGGAGTATTAAATTGATACATTTAATTTATTTAATTATCTTAAATTTAAGCATTTGTCTTATGAGTGTATAGATTATATTTTTATTATGGAAGACTTCGTTGTCGAAGAGTTTCGAATACATCATTTGGAAGACGTTGGATTCTTTTAAATATTTGTAAATATCATTTAAACAGCTAATATAAGTATATACACAAAACCTATATAATATGAATGGAAGACATTTTGAACATTATAACGTAACAGCTAGTTATATTATTGTATCTTAAGAGCTAAAATACATAAAAATTCAATCACATCAGACTAGTATTATTTTGCGTTTAACATTTTAACCGAATTGCCGAAACCGTTCAGAACTTACGTGAAGAAAATGCGTAAATCTAAAAATAGTTCAACAATAAATATCTAAAACGCTGGTAAATTAAAACGGCAAACCAATTTTGAAAGCTTTTATAAGCGCGGAGCCAGAATCATACATGCCAATGACGCCAAACAGAACGCCGAGGCCTATAATGAAATAATCATAGGCAATGGTGGTGCTTTCGAGTTGATTTCCCTTTAATTTAAGATGGAAATATGCTGGCCATATAAAACTCAACATAGTCCCTGTGAAACTACCTATGAAACCCATAAGTATAGCAAAATGTGGAATGAAAATTGCCATGAGGATGGTAAACATTATAACACCAAGCCTCCAAGCGAGCCCCCATACTTTTAGTTCACCATCTAAGGCATAAATTGGTGGAAATACGGTTTTTGGCTTTCCTCTAAACAGAACGCGTTCCAATAAATCACATGCAGCATAATAAGGTAATGGATAGCTGAGTACAGCTTTGATCACCAAAAAGAAGTTAACCAGCCCTTTAAAACCAGCTGAACGTAAATTGTTTGTGATTACTTGTTGAGTATCATTTTGGAATGTCAAAAAGCACAAATATCCAAAAATAGATTTGAAAGCTGCAGCAGCTATATGAGACCAATTCAGCATCCATTCAAATCGAGATCGATCTTCCATGTTACCTTCCAGTGTTGGTAAAAAGATTTGCGATGTGTAAGAAAACACAATAACACCTAAACTGATAGGAAAGTTTTCGAAATCTAGTGACCACTTCACTTTCGACCAACCCCAATCACCAATATAGAGAATACAGTACCCAAGGACGATCGCATTTATTATAAGATGGCTCATTGTGCACCAAAATGACAGCATACTGACGCTTTTCAATGATTTTAAAAATGCCAACGGCAGCAAAAATATACCAGTTAACATCATCCACGAGCGAGTATCAATAGAGCCGTCTGGAAAAGTGCCGATCATCAGATCACCACATACGACGACGTAAAGAATGCAAGTCATGAGAAGTTCTATTATTTGGGCAATATTGACAATTTTCGCACCATATTTTCTCCCAAAGCACTCTTTCGCAATACTAACGTAAGAATCACGAACACGCACACGCTGTCCTGAGACAGGATCGTCTTCATAAAGACATTCAACAAGAATTTTACCTGTGTAGCAGCAAATATGGGCAATTCCTATCATGGCAGCAATTGCCCAATATCCTCCTTGAAGAACAGCGAAGGGCAAAGATACAACGAACATACCCTGTAAAGAAAAAAAAAACATTTATTATATTAGCATAAAAAAAGGACCACTATTTTTATTTAGTAACATGTTTTGTATTGCATAATATGCACACCTGAATCGCATTGGTGACGTTCCAGGCGGCTTGAAATTCATTAATCTTAGCACCAGGTTTTCCACCACCCTCTTCAAAACCGCCTTCTTCTGATGAGGCGTAAAAATCTACACTTTGCATGCTCTGTGTTCTAAAAGTAAAAACAATATTAATCTTTTTACGAATTAATAAAGTCACAATTTAATTTATTTTATTTATGTAATTTTTCGATCAGATTCAATGATGCACTAGTATTATAAGTATGGCTAACCTAGGAGCACCATCTTGTTGAGGGTAGGTGTTCTGGTAGCTGGTGAAAGAATCTTCAGCCTGTAGTTCACCACTTAGGAATGGATTGGTAGGGTTGGTGGACTGATATGTCGGTGATGTCGTTTCGTTCATTGTAGAGAGCTCACAGCTTTCTCCCATATCTGAAATGAGTAAATATTACATAACACTTAAATAGATTATATAATTTTTCTGATTATCATACTTGTTATTTATTAAAAAGAACAAATAAATGTTCGTTTTAATAATATTTAAAATTTTTAATTAATAGGAATAAATAAACAACTACAATAAGAAAAAAATATTTTTAGATATCATTTTTTTTTTATTTAAACTTAAAAATTAAGGAAATTAATTCTTACCCATATTAGCAAATCTAACATTCTGAGGCGGGCGTGACGGCTGGCCTGGCTTTTCAGGTACTTGCTGTCTCACAGTTTGCATGGCTACATCCAGCACATTCTTGATAGGTGGTATCTTTATACGCCCCAAATTGATCATTTTGTTTTTTTTTTGTTTTAATTAATTTGGCCGTAAATATTAAAACTTTCGTCTTAAGTAATATTTTTAAAAATTTGATTCTATATATAAGTATATGTCAAAATTGACGTAACAGGAAGACTTTGATTTAAAAACTACCTTTTACACTTTAATTATCCTAATAATTAATATTTAAATGGAAGACTTTTTTACACTACACTAAATATAATTTCTTTACATTATTGTTTTGCCGTGCACTTGATTTGAGCAGCCATTCTTGAATTACTATTACCAGCACCCATTGTGTGATATACGATACCTCTTTTTGTTTATTTCACTTGTTTCTTATTAATTATAATGTCGTTTTTGTACAATGAAATGAAAATTGTGTATAGTTTAGACCATTTTTAAAGGTTTTCTTTATTACAATGGCTGCTCGCACGGTTGTAGTCGTTTGGGTGATGTCGACGCGGGGGAGATGCGCGGTAGAGCGATCGATATGAACGAATTTGTTCCTTGGCACAATGCCTCTATAATAACCGGATATAAAATAACTTATTGGGATTCTAGATTTGTAGGTCCCATATGAAATAAGTTGTGAAACTAGCCCATAAAATTCTAATGGCAATTTTAATCAATATTCAAAGCCGTCATCAAAATATTCAGTTGCCTAAAAATCTTTTACTAAAACTAGAAATTTTCATGGTTAGATAACTTAAATGATAATGTTCTCTTTTTTTAATTTTAAACTGTTTGTTTCCAGTTCTAATTAAAAATGAATAAAACCGCTTCATATATATTAACTATATATGAAAAAATAGACGCATTGTTTCGTTGTATCAAGAAATAAAAAACGTAGACTTTGTTTTCATTATATATATTATAAGAGAAATAATAAATGACCTTGACTACTATGCAGTATTCAACTGACATGTGAGAGATAGAATGGATAATTGATTCTATAATATATTATATAATGTCAAGAGAATTATAGCTGGCTTCTCGGTTTACAAAAAAGTGCGCCAGAAATGCGCGAATAAGAAAAAAAAAATTATTAGTAAAACTTATCGTTACTTCAGTCATTTTATACACTTTAAATGTAATTTTAATTGATTGTTAAAAATCTTGTAATTGGTCCCACGTCGAATTTTTTACGTGCTGTGCAGCGAATATGAACTTGTCCATTGCTCGGACTTTTATATCATACATTTTTCTAATATGGCTCTTACAAACGATTGTAAGTATTGTTTAGAAAACCGTCAATCATAAATTGGAGAATTAATTAATTAAAGAAACTATACCTAAAAAAAAACTATACCTAAACTATAATATTGTTTTCCACACTCTGTTTTTATAGCACGACTGTACTTTAAAACCGCCATGATATATTTCTTTAAAATAAATGAAATTCTGATTCAATATTTTATTCTGATTCAATAATATATCAAGACTGCTTATGATATTCGACGTCACCCATGTTGTCAAGAGCCAAGCGAAAATATCACCCTGGCGATGATCATCGATGCGTACGAGATCTACGGACACGATCCCACGGACAAGCTGGATCACCTCGCCCACTACCAGATCGAGATGATGAAAATTAAGAGGGCACCCGATCAGGTTTGAGTATTGTCTTCTAATATTATAAAAGAAGTATTCTTTATTTTATTCTGTATTTTAGAAAAGTGGTAGATACAAGTACGTTTGAATATTACAATTTATTTCTTTATTATTTTTACAAAACAAAATTTTAATAAATTAAAAATATATATTAATATTATTTGCATTGCAGTATATTATAAACGAGCATGTGCACATCGCTACTGATCACCTCGGAAGGTTTATTACGTTGCATATCAAAGAACTAAAGGTAGGACCAACATGGGACGTATTGACTTATTGACAATCAGTAAACACGATAGTTGTGGGTTCGATTCCCACAAGATATTTTTATTTTTCCAGATATTTTTAAAACTTAACTTTACTTAGCTTCACGCTTTATCCTTAGCGGGGTAGTCAGAGAGAACGGAGCGCCAAACGCTACGGTCCTTACATACCTCATGATGGAAGGCTTGCTCGCAGCAACCCCTGCCAGCCCTTACGAGGGCTTGTCTCGACACCAGAGCGTCGAAACGAAATGCGGCGACTGGCTTCAATTTTTATTTGTTACCTTGTTAATTTCTTGTCTTGTCTCTTATTGGTGTATTTGTTATTAAGGTCTTATTGATAGCTCTGGACGACGCCATAGACAACATGCTAACTATGTATGATAATCACAATGCGATTAAAAATGAAAGAGTGGCCACATATAACTCTGCAGCCGGAGGGGCTGTTCCCTCCGAGTTTTATTTAAGTCAAGGTAAGATTGAGAAAAATTGAAGATTTTGTTTTATTGAATTTCAACCACACTTTCAAGGTAGTTGATGGGTTTTTGGAGTAAAAATTTGCACAATGTGGCAACGAGTTGCGCTTTAAAAAAAATGGAACTGCCAGTTAAAATACAAACTAATTTACTAATGAAAAGAGACAATACAATCAATACTTACTCTACAATAAGCCAATTTTTTAGCACGACCCACTTTGGTTTGATGTGAATATCACTAGGAATAGACTTAGGTATATTTTGTATGATTACAAATATATCTATACATATATACAAATTATAAATATACACTTGTTATCGAGATGTTAGAATTGTTATCGAGTGAAAGTGTTATATCTCCATATTTCAGAATTTTACTGTGGCAAGAACGTTTACATTTTCATATCAGAATTGTACAGCGATATTTACAACATGGGACGCGGCATCACACCGTACTGCAAAGATCGCGGTTTCCACTTCTTGGGCTTTATACACTTCATGGACGACACTAAATATTTCCTGGAGGAAGACCCCAATGTTGTTTTCCAAATGGACAATTATATACATGGTCTGGAGTGCCATTTGGGTATTTGTATATTTAGGTAATATATTATTACATAATTTATATAAAAAAGTATATAACAAAATATGTAAAAAAACTGTGACTGTGATAGGTTGTGGGTTGGACTCTCGTTCTAGGAAAGATTTAATATTTTCATTTCTTTTCTTTGATGTCGAGCAATGCAACTCACGCAATATCTCCAGAATTCGGCGGAATGTGGGTAGCAGGGTCTTAACACGGCTCTATCGACTACCAAGCTAAAGTAGATGTAATTCTTGAAATATTTCCTTTACAATATATTTCATAGGTTTCCATTTAAAAAGAATCTACAACACATAAGGGACGTTTCAACAATGCCAAAAGCAATCGTTAAATGTGGTCTCATTATGTACAAACTACCGCCATTGACAGCTGTTTCCTGCATCATAACATCTGGCTCCTTTATTTTGGACTTTAACATACAGGGAATAAGGTTTAGACATTACGATTATATGCTGGTGAGTTATTTTAAGTGTTTTCTAAGTTTACGGGTTATTGTAGTAAGTATTTTTTAAGATTTATAACAAAAAATTACAATTATTTTGCCTAAATTAAATTATTATATTAATATTTATATTATAACTGATAAAATATCACATCACTTTTGAGTTCCCCATATAGCAGGATGAAATTAAGTGTGATGTTTACCATTTTCCGCTGAATCCGCGGCGCCTGGCTCAATGCCGCGGGAATTAAAATATCAAATATTTGATTTCTTCGAGTGGGAATCGAACCCATGACCTGTCACTATTGTCTTGTCATCAAAGCGCAAATGGAAATGGAATATTAAATTTTTTATTCCCCTTATATTAATGGGAACCTACGCTTAGTCACACGCTTGTGTCACGACGTCCTGACGATTACTTGAGAAAGTGAAGATTTTAGTTTAGTGTAATAATTGGTAAAGGTGGTAAAGCTTCAAAAACAAATTCTAGTTCCTGCCAAATGGACATACGTTTTACACAAAGGAACAATTCTCACCACTAGTCTGTGACCATCATGTATGTGAATGGAATAACACTAACTTCTATGGAGGTAATAATTACTAATAAATTTTATATTATTCTAAAATTATATACTTAGTACAGACGTCTGCGATTTTTTCGTCCAGTTTATAGAAACACCAGCTTTAACATGAGGCTTAGTTTGCGTTGATGCCTTTAAACGATTGTCAACGTGATCTTTAAAATGCATATGAAATAATATATTATATGTAAAACTTTTTTCTAATTTTTATACGTTTTCTAATATAAAGTATTATTATTTTTTACATGTGGAATGACAGGTTCGAAATGTCGAAATTGTGTAATAAAATTGTTTTTAGGTCCATTTATAATCCCGGGTGATCCCGGCACAGGGTTATCTCCAATTCCACCCTTCCTGGAACAGACTACTGAGGCGTATCACGTGTCCACTGAGCCGCCAGGGTTGGATTACACTAACATTACATGTAATTGCATTTTTGTAAATAATTTCAATGGATATTACACATTTTTATTGAATAATATAAGTAGCGGATATTTGGTATAATAATCCTACAGTAATGCTAACAACAAATAAATTGTGACTAGCCTATAAAAAAATCGACGTCGTTTTACATCCTGCTATGTTAAAACTTTTATGTTTTCTTAAAAAGTACAAAACTGATTTATTAATGTATTTTTATTTGTTTCTTTTAGATTCTTTGGACGGATGCTGGTTTATGTTCCCACCGAACTATGGCTCTATCGCCGGTATCAGTTACTTAGATCCTCTCACTGTCAACGAATATAGATATACTTGTTCTGGCGGTGCCGGAAATAATAAGGTAACGTGCCTTTTGAATGTATGTAGCTTACACATAGTGGTTCATTTTTTAATTTTCAAAAAGTTTTCAATATTAAGTATAGTCGTCTGCTTAAATAACAGTCACGCCGAGACACTGTCTGTCTGTCATTGTTGATTGTAAATGAAAATTTCGAAACATTTTCAATTATAAAAAACTTTATTATATTCAATTTATTCATAGGGTCTCTACTGGTATCCACAATGGATGGGTGCACCACCTCATCATCCATACCCACGTCCAGGGGATACCCCGGCAAGTTTAACGATGGGGGCTTCCGGAGCTTTCTACCCGCATTTAGATGGACAAGTACCGCCTGATATACCTCTACCAATGGTTAAAACTAATTAAAAATTGAAACTTTCATGAATTTGTTTAATTTATTTCATTAAATATAAAATCTATTATTAAACGCTTACAATAAGTAATTCTGCAAACTTTGAAATTTAACATTACAAGATGCCAACCAAATAGAAATATGACGTTTGTATCGTTTAATGTCGAAGTAAACTTTAAAATAATAAGGTATTTAAAAGAAAACACTTTTTATTCTATTTTTATATGGAATTAGAAGAAGAAATAAAATTACTGTTAAGAAAATAAAAAACAATTGCAATTTTTAATAACTTTATTCATATTCTTATTAATAATTTACACAAACGTAACGAAATCTAACGTCAACGTCAAATGACAGCTGTCACATGTTCTAAATAGATAATTAATAAAAATGGTACCGAAAAACATAATATTAATTAAAATATAAAAAAGATTTTTGTATCGGCGTATTGTCTGGATAAATACTTTTTATGCAGTTTCTATAATCACTAACAACTTATATAATTTCTTAAACTATCTAATACTATCAATCAAAATGGGCATATCACACTCGTATTCTATATAACGTAAAGCAATAAAAATAATTATTTTCAAAATAATTATAATACATATACTATATGTAAAATATTTTTTTAATTTGACATTTGCAAAATAAGCAATAATAAATGTAGTAAACATTATAGAGGCGAAATATAAAAAAAAAATAAGCATAATAATTTCACGTAGAAAAAATATATGGGTAATGCTTAGTTACTTTGTCACACGAGGAGGTAAATATAATAAAATAAAAATTAGAAACGAGACGTTGCGTTAGCTTGAGGTATGTTTTAATAAAATAAAAGTGGAATGGTTTTTTTGTGTTGTAAATATGATTATAAATTATAACTAAACTAAATAATTATAGAAAAATAAAAAAAATGTGTACAATACGTAACAGATATAATAAAAAAGATGATGAAAACATTTTGTTTAATAAAATAACAATATATAAAATCGATTGCTATTTGGATTTAAATGCCGAAACTCCATGATTTAAATACAATTTTCTTGTATTAACTTTTAAAATTAAAATATTGATAACTAAAATATTTTATTTAAGCAAAATCTTCAATTAGTAGACATTATGTGTAATTAATTACATATATATGTAAAATTATAAATAATTAAGAAGGCGTACTCGGTGGAATAATTATATATATATATATATAAATATTAAAGTAACTACAAAAATAGACTCTAGAAGGTGAAGATTAAGAAATTTTGTGAAAATTGTATCTATGTATTTAAAATAATATATTATATAATATTTATTTATAATAATATGAAGAGTTTTTAATTTTCTGTCTAAATTCATAAGATATATAAGAAATATTTCAAAATGATTTTTGTTCATATTATTGAATTTAAATTTGATGTAAAAATCATGTATTTTCATTTATATTTTTTTAGCTTTATTATATATAAAATGAAAAGAGATGATTAAAATACAAGTAAGCATGATAATATAAAAAGTTTATAAGCTAAAAATGTTTACGACCCCTTAAAAATATTTTTTCTTTTCATTGAAGTAATAATATAATATACTTTATAATTTTTATCAGACAAGAAAATTAAAAAAAAAATGTTTTCGTATTAACTAAACGCATCAATATGTAGCAAAGTTTATGCAAGCTGTATGTCATAATGAGTTATCATTATTTACTTTACTACTATGGACACCATTGTTATAAATGTGAATCTTAGTAACTATAATAAATCCGTATTTATATGTAATCAATTATTACTACATCAATTATTAATCAATTATTACTATATATATATATATATATATATATATATATATATATATATATATATATATATATATAATGAAATTGATAAAGTTCCCACGCAGTACCCAGTTTTTTTTTGTAGTTGTAAGCTACTATTAATACGATCATTAATTTTCAGTCCAGTTAAGACTGTTATTAAAAAAAAACTATAAATTTGCAATTTTTGTATATCATTTTAGTTATGGCCGATGTCAGGGTGAGTTGAATGAATAGTATAATTATAATAGATAAGTAATCTACGTTTAAACCTCAAAGACAAACGAAATAACTGTGTGGTCTTATTGTATACGAGTAATGTTTAGAGATAAATCATTGACATTGTGCTATCGGCCGTAGGGTTGCCATATTACACCCATCATTCATACAAAAACCTTTAAGTATATGTTTTGTACAAATTTAGGTGTCATTATTTTTTAAACATGCGACTTTACACTTTATTTTTATAATGCACATATAAATGGCAGTTTTTGATACTATACTAAGACATTATTTGGCAACCCAATCTTAATATATATATTTTTTAAATATCAACAGCTATTAAAATCATAATAGAGCAGATCATAAACATAAACAGACTATATAAAATAGAAAAAAAAAAACAAATAAAAAGAAAAGATATGAACCTGTCAATTTTGTTACTTAAACAAAAATAAAAGCAAAAAATCTAACTATAATCTTATCAACAGAGTAAATATTAATTCTAGCGCCAATTTAAATACAACAAAAAAGTTTAAAATCGAGTAATATATTCACAATCGATATTTCTTTAATGGACATCGATTTAAGTTATCGATTTTTTTTACCAAAAAGTACTTTTTCGGCTAATTAGAAGCCGAAATACGAAAACAATCATGCTTTTTGTTCTATAGGTTCCTCAATTTCAAATTCTTTCTCCCAACTTTCATCTGAATTCGCACTCGCATCATCGTTAACCTCTTTATCGCCGAAATAATCTTCCACCATATTGTTTCCACACTCGTCTGTTTTTTTAATAGGACTTTTGACATTTTTATTAATTTTATCTAATTTATTTGTGTCTTTTTTAGTTGTTTTTGCATTATTATTTTTATTGTCACGAGGTTTAGATTTTTTCGACGCTATTTCCTTCTCGTACTCTTCCAGAAGCAGAATCTGTTGTTCTTCTGTTAATTCTACATCGTTTGGAAAATCTTCTGTGTGAAAAGGGAAAATTGAATCTTAACAAGGGATATCCAAAGATATCGTTAGAAAAAAGCTGCCTAAACGAAATGACGTTTTACTAACTAATTGAATGGTTCCCGTATTTAAATATTTTAATTACTGCTTTATTTATGGATCTGATTGGTTTAAGTGCATATGTAAATAGGCTTTTTGCTTTAGAATGTAGGACATAATTAAATATATATAAGTGTACTATAAACATAATATAGTCTGATGGAATGCAAACAAGAATAATTTTGTAACTTATTTAATATTCTAACATTACAAACATTTTTTGTGTGTTTTTATGAAATCAAAAAATTATACAGACTTTGTTAACAAATGTTATAGGTAAGAAATTTAAACAAAAATTTAAAATATAGAAATGTTTGACATTTTATGTAATTTTAACACATTGACTGCCAAGTAGGGCACCTGTGACCGAAGGCGGTCGTGTATTAAGGCGCCGCGTAGGACACCGGTGACGCGTGTTCTATAGATTTCTTATTTGTAAGTGACCGGAAACCTTCAATGACATAAAATTGCCCAGAACTTAACATCACTTTTTTAAAAATCCAAATTTATTTTAAATGGTTGAAAATGCATTACAATAGGAAGTGTAATAAAACGAGTAGTTAAATTGACGAGTAATTTATTTAAACTTTTCCATCTTTTACTACAAAATTGCCCACATATTTGAAAAAAATACAAAGGAAAAAATGAACCAATATATCAGAAAATGAAGTTCACCACATTCTTACAAATACAGATGGCACTTATTAAAACGTTGCGGACAATAGTGAGATAGTCCAGGATATTCGGGACAATAACGGAATAACGGAAAGCGACATAATTACATCTGTGCGCCGTGTAGGGTACCGGTGACCTCGTGAGGTTTTTTAAATTTTTTACGGAACCTTTCCTCCGATTGATCCTAAAACTTTAACCTGTATATATCTAGACCCATAAAGTCAATGGGCATTACAATTTTTTTTTGTAATTTTCGTCATTGTTACTCTGGCAGTCAATGTGTTAAGTAATAATTTTAAATGATTTTGTAACATATTACTTACCATCCTCCCAGGTCACATTGTCTATGTCCTTCTCTTCCACCGGTTCCGGTATTATTCCGGAGAGCACCTTTTTTGGACTTCTGCATGTAAAAGGAACAAAACTTTATATAGTAAAAAAATTGTTAACTATATAATATAATAAAAACGTATTAACATTTTCAATGTAGCGAGTCTCAAACCCCGTGACTGTTAAAAACATTCATAACACAGCAATAAGTCTTCACACCTGTAATGAAAAAACCTATTTTTTCTGTCTACCTTAATATATATATGGGATATAGTGAAAAGAAAGAAAAAAGAAACCTTACAAGGCTACCAAGTATTTAGTTTTCCTTTCCTATAGTTCAAACCAGCGAAACCGCACAGGTCCGCTAGAATAAATTACAAAAAATCACACTCACTCTTCAATAGGTTGAACAGTTTGCAAAGGCAAGTGTGCCAACACGGGGTCGGCGGTAGGCGCCTCCTCCACGTGCTTGCGAGACGCTGCAGCCAGACGATCCTGGAGTAAAGCCACGCGGAACAGATATCTGGAAACAATATTTTTAAAAGTTGTATTAAGTTTAGTTTGCTATATTCCGCATGTAGCGCAGTAAGCAGAGGAAACTCAGTGTTAAAATACTCCGTTCCTCATTCAATTCGAGACATTGCGTGCTGAGTGACGGAGCTCAACGCCACGGTTTGCTAAATAATATTCAAGTCAATTCAAACATAAAATATATACTATTGTAGGTATTTTTTAACTTTTGCGTATTCTACACTCAGGCATATAAACGTAAGATTTTTTAAAATCAAATTTACGCAGCTAATTTACTACTGTGTCATGATATATATTTAAAGTTTTATAATTAATTAATTTTCGAGATGCCACCAAAAAAAAAAAGAAAGAACAAAAGTTTTTCCAAATTTTTCTGTTTAAAAATTCAGTTATTTTACTTTAGAAATTATAGGTTCCATAGCTTTGACAGACAAATAAACAGACAGATATATTTTTTATACCGAACAAAAAGAAAAAAAATCCAACTAACCTTTCCCAAAACTCCTCGTGAGACACAGCGTCTGGCACCAGCTTGTCATACTGTGACTTTAGTATCGGGTTCGAGTCCAGACGACGCACCACCGAGGCTATAGTGATCACTGTTTCCGAGTCCTCGAGGGAATCTTTCCAGGCTTCGAATTCTGGACTGTATGCTGGGACAATGTAGGTGGCGTCTACGCGTTGGAGAGCTTCTAGTTCTTTCTGCAGATTCAAAGTAAAACATGCATTATAATTTCATCTAGTTTTAATAGATTAAGTAGGCACAACTGCTAGTAAAAAATATTAAAATAATTAAAACTCTATTACCAAGACTCGTTTAGAATTTAAATAGAGGATTAATAATACTTTAGAAAAATAAAACCACAAATCAGAGCGATGTACAGTACGGTCAATAAGCCCTTCTTAGCAGATGTCCACATTACGAAAATAAACATCTATCCAAATTTCAAGTACCTCTGACTTCACGTTCGAAGTGATGCCATTCACTTTGACGCGATTTTTAAACTTAAAACAAAAAAACCTAAATAATATTTATTTTTTATTACAAAATCTTTATTTTCTGTACAATATATTTCAATTCAAATTAAACTCTATAATTATAATATATTTCTCAACATTATCGAAGAGTCATCAGGTCTATTAAAAAAAATAAAATTGAACAATTTATTAAAGTCGTCATAGCGCCATAGTGTCATCACATACAAGTAAACATGCAATTAAGGGTCCGATTCTGGGCAATGAATTATTTTATATTTTCCCTTCGTAGCTCTAGTAATAATATAAAACGCAGTACTGAATTCCGCCACTCAACTTGCAATATGCCGAAAATTCGGCAGAAAGCGGAAAACGAAATGTCTTAATCTATGTACCCACATAGATCTTATACTATTATATGCGTGATACAGCATGAAACTTAACACTTTTTTTTACCTTGTATGTGGACAGCATGGTGGTATCACCAGATGAGAGTATCACTTCAGTGTCGTCTTCATCATCTGGCACCGGGTTCAGAACTGTGCTTACTTGACCTGGAAACATGATCAAATTACAAATATTTCTTTAAAGCATTAAGTACTTATTATACAGTGATGAAAATTTGTCATTTTTTCACAATTAGACTATTGAAGAAAACATTTTTTTTTTGAATAAGTAACAAAACTTTGGCTTATAATATAAGTATAGTAACAGAAGTACAGAAGTGACAGTCATTTTTAAATATTTATTTAGCACACTACTAAAAAAAAGAATGCAGTACATACCTATAAAACTGCTCAAACTTTTCTTCATTACATTTGCAGTTGATTCAGGAGAGTCCAACTACAAAAACAGTTAATTAATTTGTTTCCCTCTAATAACATTTTATGATAATAAAATAGAAATTAAGTAATTAAAATACTTAATAATAAATCAGACATGAAAAATAATTTAATTTTGGTAAAACTATCTTATTAAGAAAACATATAAAAATATACAATAATATAAAAAAAGTCATCAAATCATAAAACTAACACACAAAAGATAACAACACATTAAATAGTACTTGACAACTCACCTTCAATGTTTTACCAATCACATTAGATGTGGAACTGAACACATGACTGGCTTCACTTTTAACCGCTGTACCTATTTCATCTAGATCTTTCTTTACCATTGTGTAAACTTCTGCCGACTGTAAAAATGTTAATGTTTATGTAATGCAAATGACATGTTTCGTATTTCTCTTTATAAATATATATACTTTTGATGTACTATAAACAAGACGATTGTGGGTTTGATTTTTTTTCGGGATATGAATTGTCTTAATTTACTTTCTCGGCAACAAGACAACTTACGGTGTTCAGGTTCTCCAAACAATATGCAATGCCTATAAAATTAGGCATGTGGGGAATGAAATGGAATGTATTAATACTAAAGTATGTTTAAAAATAATTGATGACAATTCTAGACAGGATGAGATATTTCAAACTAACAACATTTTACTGTTATATCTATTTCTATTGCATCCAAATTAAATCTAAACATTAACCTGGTCACAAGAACCAATTTAATAAAATACCTTGGATTTTGCTGATGATATCCATGAGTCCCACCAGTTACCTGATGATTTCTCTTCCTGTTTAGGTGTGGTGTCAGCATTATTGGAATTTATTTCACTGCTATAATAAAATATAAGGATTTAAGAAAAAAGGAAATGTATATTTATAAAGAAAATGTTAACTAAACTTCAAGCATTGCAGAACATTACATGGCACTTTATCTTGCTAGAGCAGAGGATTGATACTAGATCCAACAATCACCTTTACTGGTTGGTCTCATAGAAGATCTTAGATTGTTATGTGAGGCAAGCGTTTTTAATTATTATACTCTGTGTAGTCTAGTCTCAAAGCTCACTTGAGTGCAAGTACATAAGCGTCATTGTCAATTACTCTGAGACTTAGACTATTACAAGATTTGGAAATATGGTAAGAATTATTCAGATTTTTTTGATATTTTTTTAATTAATTGACATCCAATATACAAAAAATTTAATTCATGACCCAATTTACCTGGCATAAAAATCATTTCTGGTCTGATAAGATTAGTATTATTTGCTAACAGATTAATAAGGCTTATTAGAAAATCAGTAAGAGAAAAAGACCCAAATAGCAGCGTTATTTAGTAATTAGTTTGCTTTGGTTTAAATTGCAACGATGTAGATTAGAGGTCACGCAGTTAAAATTTGTTATTCTAGATAAGAACCTTAGGCGGAACAAAATAAATTAACATATAAATAGTAATCATAACAAACAGGTTCCTTGGTTTCACGTTTCAAGGTGTAAGAATAGTAACAAGGAGGAAATAAATACTCAACTTATATGTATTAATTTAATCGTATAAAAATCGAGAGAAATGTTTATTTATATAATACCTTTTAAACAAGGATGGTTAACAATAACAAAAGTGCAACTTACTTTTCAGCCATCACGTACGTGTGATTTTCTATATTAAACTAGTTTGAAATTTACATGGATTTATACGCAACGTGTGATTTTTGTAATGTTTTTGTTATTACCCGAGATTTAGAAAAATTTTTGACATAATTTTGTTTGCGTTGACATATGTATAACTTTATTTTTTTATCTGCGAAGTGCAAGCACCTTGCACAGATTACAAATAAGTCAATAATGAATAATGTAAAATGTGTAAGAGAAATTTACACTAAAATATCATTTTTAAACAATTAAAATTTCGTTTGGTTTTATAAATATATCAAAATTATATTAAAAGTTACTAAAAAATAAAAGCGTCTAACGTAAACGAGGAAAGGCGGCAAAATTTAAATTAACAATAATTAAATATACAAACTTATTTCGTACTTTATAAATGTATAATTACTTAATTAACTAACGTGATATATAAAATGTTAGCAAAGTACTGCTTACAAATTTGCAATCGGTGATTCATTTAATTTCGTAGCGAATAATTTTTCTCATAGACATTAACGTATCGAAACAAGATATTAAGTGTACAAGTAATTATAATAATTTACTTATGAAATATTAATTTACGTTGGCGTAGTCTGGTATCATCTCAATCTTGTATGCGAATTATTATTGAATAAGGTATTAAAGGTAATACTTTTATATTTCACGAGCTAAGCGCTAAGATATCGGTATTATGATAGGCATAAGAGTGCTGTGTTTGTTTTGAGTGTACGCTGGGCTAAAAAGTTCTTAAAGTTATAGTAAAAAGTAGAAGATATTATTTAAAATAAAATAGTATACTTATATAAATGTATTTGTGCATTTTATTCTTATATATTTTTGTAGTTTTTATAATTAAAAATTATAAGATGACAAATACGTTTTATATTTTGTTAATCTTTGTAATTTATTTTTAATCTTGGCAATTTAGTAATATCTGTGTAAAAACCTAATAATAACATTCACATATATATTTAGATATAAAAATTGTTAACTTTCATGCATTTTTTGCAAATGCAAATATTTGAACACAAGATAAATATGATATTTTAAAAATATTTAAATTACTGTTGTCAAACCTGCGCAGAGGGTTATACTTAAAACTTGCGCACTCCCACTGTTAGTTTTCGATCAGATTCGGTGCGCCTTTCTTCATGTTATTAATAAGAGCTTGCAAATTCTACCATAACGGCCTTTAATAATTTATACAGGATGCTCTGATGAGCCTTATATTTTTTGAATAATTTGTTTAATGCTTCCATTTGTATTTGTTTAAAAATATGTAAATAAAACGTGTAGAATCCATTAATATTATTGCCCTTTCGAGAGTTAATTGTATTTAAATAATGTTTTTGCTATTCATTCGATTTGAATATTTTGTCATCCTATTTTTTTATTTAATTAATCGCTTAGTATTTACATCAAAAATTAAATGTTTCTCAGCGTGTCTTAAGTAATATATCTAACCAATTAATAATGATATAATATTTCTCAAAACAGAAGAAAACAACTGATCGTAAAGTAGATGAACAATATCATGAATAGTTTATAATCAAAACATGCTGTATAACGAAATCTGAATGGATAATCCTATAATAACACGGCGTGATCGACGCTGAGCGAGTTCATCGCTCAATCAGCTGACGTCACTCGTGACGTGCCACGCCTAGTCGAGAGATGGCGCTACACGATCAGTTCAGCAAGTCTAAGGACCGAGGACCAAATACTTTATCGCTGTGTGTGGTTAACTTAGGGCTAATGACTCTAAATATAATAATATTTTTTTCACGCTGTATCCCGCATATAGCAGGTTAGGCAGGAGAGAATCTCGTTATAATACATTCCGTTATCCACTCTAAAAATATAAAATAATTCATTTCGACTTGTGTAAATCGAACCGAAGAACATTGCGTTTACATTCTTGCGCTGTGCCACTGCGCCACGGCCGCAATTATATAGCAATTTTCATATATGTTATGAAATATTTAGATTTATAATTCATTTATAAATCATTTGGAACGTGAGAGATGAAATACTACATTTAAATATGAAAAACGACGCTTTAAAAGAATGAACCTATAAAATAATAAGAAAGAATCTATAAAATATTTCCTAAGATAAGAATTAATAAATATTAACAGTAGGTTACAAAGTTTCGAGAAGGACTTCGTAAAACGTTTAAATAAGGCAAATTATTTGGAGTTAAGTGATAGGGTGCTCCGTGAGTCGTGACAAAAGAAGAGACCTCAGCTGGTCAGGTCAAATGCATTACAAGTATGTTTTTTTATGTTATATAAATACAGTAAATTTATTATATTTGTTTAAGAGAAAAAAAAAATAGATATATTTTATTAGTAAATAATAGATATATGTAATTACATAAAAAATTTATTGATGACTACATATATTGATATCTACTTACAACTGAATTTTGAGTTATATATTGTCTTTGTTTTTTTTTTTAGAAATTTTTCATTTCATTTATTAAATTTGTCCAAAATAAAATATTCCAAAATTTAATATTTAAAAATCCAGAACTTTAATCCCAACTTCATAATAAATCGTATTATAACATTATATTGCGGAGTTCAACACCGCGCTCATACAAAAATACCAGTTAAATTTACATGTAAGAACTTTGCAAGTTTGTTACGTAACAAATAATAACGTTATTTTATCCATTTTAAATATTTATAAATGTGTAATGGCTCATTGAGAGCGAGGTTAGTTAGTATTAAGTGTAATATACATTTGCAATTGTTCGTACGGCGATCGTTTTATTGATTGGAAGGAAAATCGTGCTTAGAGGAGTACAGTATGGACACTTTGTAAAAGAACACGGACGGATAGACTGCAGAAATTATTTAAAATTATATACAGACATACTGTTAACTTGTTGTATTTATATTTACCGATAGTAATTTTCTATTTTTCTAATCGTGATATGCATAGTTAATAATAGACATAATAGACATAGACAGTAGAAATTGAAATTATCGTATTTAGAGAAAGCGCGACGCTTTAAACTCAAATTAAAAAATTGATTAAAATATACATTGACGTTTATAATAGTTCCAAAGTAGATAAATACCTAAGTCACTAATAGAAAACAAGAAACTTTCATATAATTTAATACCCAATTGAAAATTATAACATTTTCATGCCGCCTAAACTTAAATAAAGAAACGGCATTGTCAGAAGAGTGTGACAGTATCTCAAAACTATACGTTTATCGTATTATTGTTATTTTTATAGTGTTGTTAAGTATACTATTTTTAGCCGTGTGGTCCCGGCTTGGAATAGGATCACCCTGGTACTGTCGGTGTCGTAAGAGGCGACTAAAGTACGTGTGGTAGAGTCTCGTCGCCAGTAATGGCAACACGCATGGGCAGACTCGACCGGATTTAATACCACCCCCGGCATGTTAAACCGGCGTGAAGTAGTGGCCCTTGCCACTGCGTTTCGCATTAGGTAATGCCGGGCCCCGGTGCCCTTCATCTCCACCTTAAAGGCTGGCAACGCACCTGCGGCTCCTCTGGTGTTGCATGGGGTCGTGGGCGGCGGTGATCACTTACCATCAGGTGACCCGAACGCTCGTTTGCCTTGTCCTCTCCCATAAAAAAAATACTATAATACTAAAATAAAATATGTAATACTAAAGTAGAATATGTAAAATATAATGTGTAAAATAGATATGGATTTATTATTAGAACTGTTTTGATTTGAATTTGTGTTGTGGCAGTATCGTAAAATTAAATATTTTTTTTTATTATTGTTAATTTTATAGTTATAACTACAGTATCGTTAAGAATATTAGAATACTAAACAAAATAAATAAAATATGTGATTCTAAAGTAGAATATATAAAATGTAACGTGTGACGGGGAACTATGGCGATAGACTATAGGCGAGTGGCAGTGCTTTGTAACGTCTCCTTTTTGGAGACGGAGTGCCGGACCAACGTAAATGCTAGCTTCTATGTATTCTTTCATTATTTACTGATTATGTGTTCTTTTATTATTCATGTTAACTAAATATATAATGATGTATTTGGATAGCTGATCTGCCATCTACCAATTACCGAATCTACGAAAATAATTATATATATATATATAGAACCTTGACATGAAAATCCTATTATACCCTTAGGTACATTCGCACCTATCGTAATTAAAAGTAAAATACTCTTACAATGTACTAACCTGTGATTGTACGTCACTAGTTTGCGTAACTGTCAACGTTTTATCTTAAGTTTTAGAATTGTAATTTATGTTAATTGTTTATTGGAATTATCTTTTCTATGTCAGATCTAAATTAAAATATTACGTTATAGCTAATAACTGCAGATAGATATCTGCAGTTAGCTTCTCGTAGTTTGTAAACTTAATCTCACGCCGAAGTGGAAGGAAAAATATTCGCATATAAATATTCTTGCTTATGCACACATGTACCTACTACCTATCGCCTATTAGGTATAGGTATATGAAAAAATAAATCTGCTTCACGCTGTATCCAGAATACAGCAGAGTAGGCAAAGGGAAAATCTACTGTGGGGAGTGTGTCTTACTCCCCACTTTCCGCCGAATTTTCGACACATTGCGTGTTTAGTGGCGTAACTCAACGCCGGGCTTTTACCTCGTTATCGAAGCGAAGAAATGAAAATATTCATAAATAATCGATTGGCTCGAGTGCGAATCGAACCCACAATAGTCGCGTTACGGTCATATTCATTTGCCGCTGAGCCACGACGGTCTCAAGAATATTCTGAAGGCTATAAATTATTGGTACTAAAAAAACCTGTCAAATTGAGCATCGCTTATTAAAACCTGACATGCATGTCCATGAAACAACATTCAGTACCTCTCTGGTGAATAAAAAGTAAAATTTTGGCCGTTTTTAATGTCCCAAGATTTATTAGAGGAGATGAAAATTATTCATATCATTTATACAAAGAAAACCCTGTCCGGCACCAGGAGCGGCGATCGCAAAGAATGTCGCCGCTGTATTTATGCGGGCGCGCGCAACGGATGACAAGTGGACAGAGCCACTTCTCTACGCGGACGGTGGACGCTGGTGCGTTTTAGCTGGGTATATATAAAACATTTTTTCTCTATTAAATATATTTTTTTACGTTCACGCTCTATGCTCTATCCAGCAACATAGGCAGAGAGCCTATTTTCCAACTTTTCGCCGAATAGAAATATTTAAGTATTGCATTTTTTCATAAGATTGAAATATTCATATGTGTGACCAAAATTAAATATATTAATAAACTTCAACAATTAAATATAAATATAAATCGTTTTAGGTATTTTTGTTTAAAATTTCACAAAAAATCAACTTGCGAAGTACCTATATGAAATATTTTTAATATAGATTTGGAAATGTTTTTATTAACTCACTTATGTATGAAAAGGAGTTTTTTTTTTTTGTAATATACTTATTTTATTTATTTTAAATTTGGAAACATTTAGCCGTATAATACATTTGATAAAACCTATCAACTAATTAAAAAAAAAACAGCCAATAGTCTTCGCAAAAAAATAAACAAATATGTGAAGTTTGTACGAAAAAAAAAGAACGAAATTTATATATTATACATGGCTATTTAATAACCGCGTGAGCAGAAGAGCGTGACTTTGGTTTTCGCTACTCAAAACGAAATCTTAAAAAAAAAAACTAAAAGAAAATTATAGTATAAGAATTACTTATACTGTGCTTACTGCTTAGGTACGCCGAATAGATAGAAGTCTTCCAAGTCATGGTGATACATGGAGCATCTTTATGTTAAACTGGCGCGCGGTGGCCCTTAATAAACAAATGATGGTGGATTTAAGGCCGAGACCAGCAATTATTTTGCTATTTCGACGCACGAGGCGGCTTCTTACTTTACATGCCTACATGCCGCGTGATAGCTTCTGGAAGTTTAAACCTATTTTATTAGGCCTATGGACAGGCAAAGTACTTTAGCCTATCTAAAGTGTAATTGCATTGAAAAATGTTAAAGTTATCGACATTACGTGTAAATTTCTAATAGCAGTTGAAGCTTTTCTGCAAAAATTTTCGAGAATTTGCGTGTCAAGTCGAGTGGTGGAAGTTAGGGTCTCAATTTGCAAACTCTACTTTAATAAAAACAATTAAAAATCGATCTCGTAATGTTAGATTTTACATTCAGACTCAGATAACAAACACCTAATATATTTTATATATTATTAGGTATAATAAATTCCCGGTAATTTTACTATTAATTAATATTTAAAATATACGAATATTTATTAATTTTCTTTGAGTTGTGTATTGAAATTGCATATAAGTTTTTAATATGCATTCAATGCGGCGGATTTTTTCGGCGGACTATGGGTTGTTCAATAATTGTATTCATCATCTTCACATTAACATAAACCTACACCGCATTTAAATGCTATTTAAGTAAATATGTTGTCGGTTAAGTTATTTCATTCGATAATATCTTTATGCGTTTGTCAATGTTTTTTCATTGACGATAGATAATAATAACAATTCATTAAGAACAAATTATGCAGTGATGAACATGAAAGTATCTATATTATAATTTCGATTGCCATTTTCTTTTGTACATGTAATTCATGTTTAAAGTCTTCTTTAAACATGAATTACATGTTGGTAATTCGGGTTAAAATTGGGAACTTTTACCTAAGTGTTAAAAAAATAATAACACCTAAACTAAAATATGTTACACTATCTAACAACTACTGTATAAACATTTCAAAATAATAAATTACCTGCTACGTCCGCCTGACTCGTCAAAATGAACATATTTGTCAAACTTTAAGATGACAAAAATGTGATAACAAAGGCAGGAAATTGAAATCTGTATCATACCGAAAATCGGGCGCGGCCATCTTGGACGCTAATCGTCGCGGCCACGATTTGAATATGGAACTCTTTATTCGTAAATGGCGTTTTAGTTTTTTTTATTACTAGTGTGCTACGAAGGCTATGATAGATAGATGTTATGCCGGATATTATATTAAATAGAGTTATAGCTACTTGTTAAACGTGATAGGCAGAAGCTTCAACAAAAGCTCTATTGAAAAACATAAATAAACTTGGTTTTTTAATGATTACTTAATCTGTTTATTGCAACATTATACAAATTAAGTTTGAGATAATCAGCTTATATATTGATATAATGAAATAATATAGAAAACACCATTAATTTCAATCTAGAATGGGAGAAATAGATAATTATCTTAATTTTGAACATATCTTTTTGCTATAGATTAGATCTCTTGAATTTTAAAAATTAGCGTATCTGTATGCGTACGTGAGATCTTTCTAACAGTAAGTTAAGCAAATGTATATTCGATTTGGTAATCGCAAATCTCAATAAGCATTAAACGAATATTTATATTAACATATTTTCAATTTTATTCTAAAAGCCATAGAGTTTACAATCAATTGTACATATATCTAATTATAAATTAATAATTTGTTATTGTAAATTAGACTTTATATATTGTATATTAGAATTAACATTAAGTTAAAATTGCAAAATGAACTTAAGGGATTAGATTAGATAAAAGTATAGATGGTCCCTATAAGGCCTGTAAAATGGCCGAGGAGCTGTAGAGTGCCGTATCATTGCCATGGTGATGGTTTAAAGTAATTTATTTAGATATATATGGCTCGATTAAGTGAATTAAAAGTTTTATGAAATAAATTATGAATACCTTATTAGGATGGGAATGAAAACTTGGGAGAGAAATGGACACTCGTTATGAGATCGTATTTTATATGATTTAAGCTTTATTTTGAAATTTTGAGTAGTTCTGTTCTTATTTCACCAAAAGTTATAACTTATATATATTTTTTTATTTAGAGAATTTATATATATATATATATATACATATATATATATATATATATATATATATATATATTAATAATAAAATAATTACTATTCAAAGGAAATATGTCAAAGAAAAGTGCGGCCAGTAAATTAGATACCTAGAATACCTCCGGCGGTATCAATTTAGAATTAGCCGCCGTTGGACATTACCACCGCATTTGGCATGCGACCAGTTCCACTGATGGTGAAGCAAACGTTTAATTTATAGTAAAACTGGCGGCTGGTGTTATTGTTATATTATAGACAATTTATAAATAATATTTACGTAAATTGTGGCCTATGTCTTGTTCTGATGTACATAAGTTATGTTAGCGAAAATTTTCATCTAAAACCGTTTAGTAGTTTTTATGTCAACGTAAAATTAGAATCAATGTACAACATTTTTATAGCTGCTTATTTAAAGATATCTCTAGAAAACAATATATTATAAAAATATTTGCTTGTCATTTATGGTTAACACTTTTTTTAATGACACTGAGCTCCCATTTGAAAATCTCATATAAAATAATTATCTCAGTCTGTCAGTTACTGAGCAAACAAAGTATAAAGAAAGTGTACCCTTATAATATTATTATATAATGTGTTTGACGAAATATAAACAAGCTGAAATTTTGTAAATAAAAATAAAACTCAGTATAACTTTTGCAAAATCTTCCTCCGATGGTGGATCTGGTTCGATTTCTTATTAATACCAGAAGTGAACTATTTTCATGTTGCTTCTGTGGTAGAAAAAGTAAGCCGTTGAGTTTGCAGCGCGTGAGTCAAAAAATATATTTAAAAGTAAATTTTGTGTATGTGAAACCAGCCAGTAACTTTTAAGTAGTCGAGTTTAATTAGTCCTATCTAATTATTTACGTGGTCGCGCACGCCAGCGACCTTTAAGCGTTTGGAGTATTTATTGATTTATGTATACTATTTATTACTATTATTTATTCATACAAAACGCTTAAAGCTCTATCGTTGGTTAATTGTTTTAATGTATTATTTTTTGCATAAGTTGTAATTAGGAAGAATGCTCATTCAAAAAAACTTTTGCAATCTGTTGTTGTTATTGTTCTTTATCTTTGACGTTCCGAGCGCGCCGGTTCAGCACTAATCAAGTCGCCGATGTCACGTTGAATTGTGAACAACCAATCCGAAATATATTTTGCAATCTGAATTATATAAAAGCGGCGAAAGTTGGCGTCAAACTTGACTACAATAAAACTGTGAGTGTTATATATGTAAAAAAACGACACAAATTGATTTTTATATACAGAATTTTTTGTTACAAAATTATTTAAAACTGACCCGTTTAAAAAACGAAAAGTTTAAACGAAAGCTTTCACGATTGTAAAAGGATTTGTAAAAATGTTTAATTGTTGAAGAAAGAATAATATAGACATACATTTAGGTATTCAAATTACAACAGCGATTACTTACATATATATAAACAATCTTACAGGACATTTTTCTGTAAATTTTAAATTAGCTTCACGCTGTACCTTTTACACAGCAGGGTAGTCAAATGGAACCTGGTGTGTTAAGACACTCTGTTTTCCATTTACCGCTGAATTCTGAAGGCATGTCGTCGTTGAGTCTTGTCACTCAACAGAACTCAACACCGCACTTTCCTTGACACCAAAACGAAAAATGAAAATTGTACTATTCTTCATTTCTTCGATTGGAAATCGAACTTACAACCTGGCACCTTTACAGTCACAACCTTTTGCCCCTGCGGTTTGACTGATTTCTAAATATTTATTCAATAAAATAAATATATATTCTTAATAATTGTATATTTAAAAAAATTGCCATTTTTTCACTTTTTGTACCAGTACATTTTCAATTATAATTTTTCAGTACAGTTTCAATTATAATTTTTAAAAATACTGCCGCTAAGACTTTATATAAATTCCAATATTATGTTGCAAATGGATAAAAAAATTTAAAAGCAAAAATGTCCACACTAAGCGTAAGTGACCATTCGATCAGCGCGCCGATCTTTCAGGAAGGGTCGGCAGGGACGTAGATGCGATCTACTTCGATACTTATTTGTAATTAGCTGAACCGACTGATAGCGAAAATAAAGAAGAAACAAACTTACGAAATACATGTAACTACCGCGAAACATATCGTTAAAGCTTGAAAGCTTAAAAGTTTTGAAAATAAAGTGTATACTTGTTTGTGTGATATATTTTGTATGTACTTGTTTAATTTTTACATATAATAAGCAGGTTCAAGGTTAAGAGAATATATGAGACACCCGTTCTTTCTTCATCATCCGCTTAACCTGCGACCTCACCTTTTTTAGGCGGTTGTAACGCGACGGTTGTGGGTTCGATTCCCACTCGAGGATGTGAACTATTTATTTATGTTTATATTTCCATTTATAAAAATATAGATCTATAGAAATATATACGTAATGTGTGTATCAAAACATATTTATTTTCAACAACTCCAAGAATATCGATTTATATATCGCTAAATATATATTTAAAATCGACTTAAGTATTCGATAACTCTAGGTATGTTCTCGATGCAAACTCCACAATCCTACAGACAGCGCTCGCTGCGACAGGCGTGTGCTACCGGTCGATACTAAATAAGAGTGTCACACTAGCCTTTGCGAATACCGCCAGGAGCACACAATGCAACAGCAAATGGAGAGTTCCGAGTCTATTCTTATTTATAATAATTATATATTTTTAAATGCTGACATCGTGTTCAGGATATCACGAAGGACTATATACGAGGACTATATACTCGTATACTGTCCATATACTTTAATATAATTTTGACACGATTTCAATTCATCTGTGTTTTATTATATTTTTTAAAATTGACGTTAAGGGAATATCGAATTGAGTGGCTAACAAAATTTTATCATATTAAAATCGATTTTAAATAATTGTCGATTTTACATGTCCAATAAATAGAAAAAATCAAAATTAATTATCAATATCACCATCAGTTGCCACCATGTGACATAGCACTGTCCTGCGCCCGCGCACCTTTTTGTTCAATTCCGCCGTATTTCGGCTGGCTCGTCCATTTATCGCGGCTATCATCTGAGATACGGCTATCCGCAGCATCTTTATGCGCTTGTATCAGATAGCGGGAGATACTCGCAAAAGCGCACTGATTAACCGATAGGTATTGAGAGTAGCGTTCATATTTTATAACGATATACCTACCTGTGTTTCTTTAATGATCAAATGTGCGTGTAAGTTTTCTCTGCTATATCCAAATTAGTAATTTTCAGTTTATAGTTTCCTTGAAGCAGCCATAGATAGTTTTGGAACTTTTAAAAATGTATAGTAATCTCTAACTATTATATATTTATCGAATGAGGTAAAATTCGGTAGTTTGACATTTCAATAGCTCAATAATGTATAAATATATTACGGTCATGGATGGTCATGGATGGTAAATTGAACAAGGGCAGACAAACACACCACAGGGAGCTAGTTAATGTAATTAATTACGAACAAACGCAGGAGACGCTAAGACAGGACGTATCAACAGTTTAATACCTCCTCAATCTCCTGACGAGACCAATCAAAGCACAATTAATTAAGGACAATCGAGATGCCGGATTTAGATATGGCGGCCGTTCAGTAATGACTCGGGTGTTGTTCTAATGGGAGAGCATTAATATTACTACAAGTAGTTGATGATGTAGATTTTCAGAGATTATTCTATATAAGTACCAATAGTTTTTGAGATTAATTGTGAAAAATCCACGTTTATTTTGAGTTTACTTTGTATTTTTTAGTTTAGTTTGACTTATGATTGTTATTATTATTTAAATTTAATTTTCTTAATAAATATTTTTGTTTCGTTATTTTTTCCAACATTAATATATAATGATAATTTTAAACTATTATAGGATACAAAATTATAAATAAACTATATGGTGATATATTAAGGAAAAAATCACTACATTTTTCAATAATTTTTCAAAAATCTGATTTTTTTTAAATCACAAATTCTCAAACTTCTTCTGAACCAATGAAAATCGTTGAACACACAAAGAGGTGAAACAGGTAGGGATTGAAGTGAAGTAAGGATAAAAAAATCGATGATTTTTTTATATACTTTAAAAACAAAGGAACAAATTATTGAAACATTTTTTTAAGCTATCGATACTAATATTAGTTATTGCAAGAATTTTTAATACAGTTTTTTAATACAGTTTTTAGTACAGTGTATTTTGTTATAAGATATTTTTTTTTATATTGTATATAATGAAGTTGTTACGTGACCATGTTAGCGCATCTCTATAGCGCAAGGATAGATTTATATGTTGTTTAAATAAACATTAAATTCCAACACAGGTTATGTATACGATATAAGTTTTTATGTGTACATCGGAAAGGCAAAGATTCGATTAAGTCGTTATTTACGTTACTGTACTTGAGATACATATAAATAAAAATAGTAAATAGTTACATTTTATGATATCTATCTGCTTGGGAACCAAGTATATTGTCGAAATTGATTTTTTTTTTATATCAGTTTCAATGTCATGTTTGAAAGGAACTGTGTATTTCTTTCTCTAGATTATATATTCTTTAAGATAATAATTAAAATATATTTTTTTTATGGGAGAGGACAAGGCAAACGACCGTTCGGGTCACCTGATGGTAAGTGATCACCGCCGCCCACGACCCAGTGCAACACCAGAGGAGCTACAGGTGCGTTGCCAGCCTTTAATTTTAATTTTTGTTAATAGATATATGTAGTACGATTATATATGCAAATAAGACCAAAGCAACTTACAAAAGCTATGGCGGATATTATATAAAATCACCAGTTTCCTTAAAAGAATATTGTGAATTAAATATTTTTCCCCCCTTTTTTTTAGCTTCATGCAGTATACTGCAAAGTAAAGACACTTCGTCTTCCATTTTTGCTGAATTTTCGAGACATTGCGTGTTAAGTGACGGAACTCAACGTTTCAAGCCTATGACTTGATATTAGAGCGGAGAAGATATTAGATTCTCCATGCGGGAATCGAATCCACAACCGTCGCATTATAGTCACACGCTGCGCTACGACGTCCTCAAATTGTTTTAATTCAAAAATAACAAAAAAAAATCCTATAAAGCTTCTGTATTGTACATTTATATGGGTAGGCATGTATCTACATCAGAGTCCGCGTACACAAAGCGCGACAGCCGACAGCCTACCGCACAGATATAACATATAGATAATACTTTATATATTTATATACATTTATATAAAAGATTTAGTTTCTGTAAGTAGGTATATTATTTAAAGCTGCCATAGAATGCTTCTTGATACCATAAAGTGTAATTGGATAGTGACTGCATCCGAAATATATTTTTTTTGATTGATTCGAATTTTTTTTGATGGATTCGAATCAATAATTGTCAATCTACATCTCTAAGTATTATTTGTGATATCTTCTTAAAGTCCAAAGTAAGTGCACATAAGAGAGTGGCAGAAGTAACCTGGTGACCGAGTGTTAAGATACTCCTATCCTATCTCGTTTTATCCTCCTATCTCTATTTAGACATCTACCCTCCCTACTTTCTGCATCTTATTACTAGAGCGAGAAAATAAAAATATTTAATATTTCATTTTCCCGTGTGGGAATCGAACCCACTTCAACCGTTGTGGTTAAAGTCGTTTGTGCTCCTGTGCTACGACGGCCCCAATAGCTACGAATATAAGTTATTATAAAATAGAATTTAGATCTCGCATTTAAAATATTCTTTCTACTCTCAATTGCTATGCTAATATAATAATATAAATAATAATGCATATTTTCTAAAGCTATATATTAAAATTTGTACAGATATTTTCTATATACAGAAGAAAAGAGGGTACATGAAAATAGTGGTATATATATACATAAATTTCATAATTTTTTTGATACGAGATAGTTTAGTGGGTACACGCAAAATAAATCAACTAGGCCTCATTTACTTGCGCTGATATCGCGTCTGATATCTCCGATAGCTGGCGATAATATATAAAATAATGATAAGTACAGACGCAGGAGCAAGTTACTAAAATAGTAGTGTAACTACACGCTAATAAAAAATGTTAATAATTTATAGAGTGCGCTTGGCACTCCTTTCGCTCCCTCTAGGGATAAAGCGTAAGAAAAACATAAATATCTGTCACTCTGTCTGTATTCTGTACACTGTAAGACAGATTTTCTCTCTTATGAAACAGACACACAGACAGTTTAGCATATTAATTTTAATTATTAGAATATGTTTTCATATATATTAATGAAATGGATGATTGAAGGATATTAATTCTTGAATATTATACCATTATAAGCTTCATGCTGTATCAGCTAGACAGAGTGAATACAATATTGAAAAAAAAAATTTTTCACCCATTACCGCCAAATTTAACACGAATTAAGTGTGGAGAGGGAATTAAAATATTAAATAATCATACCTCAAATGGAAATCGAACCACCAACAGTCGAGTTTACAATTTATTTAATTAAATTGTCCCTGTGTATGTGCATCGTAGCATCCAGTTTAAATTAGCCTTCACTACGCAGGAATCTGCGGGCAGCCATTAACAACGTGCTTAAAAGTTGCGTGAAAGTTTTAACCAACATACCTACTGATCGAACACGCATAGCTACTAAAGTGCGAACTCTAATATGTTTTTTCTTAATATTGTTATCATTATTTACATTTACTTTACAGTTGAAGTTTTTAATATTTTATTCTTTTCTCTTACGTCGTAAAAGAGTTTATTAAATTATATTATATACATTAAAAATTATTATATACATTAAATGCAAATTTTATCGAAGTGGGTTTGTACCTACAACATACGTCTGTCCTGTACAATTTCAAAACAAAATAAGTACTATATCAATTAAAATTTTAAAGTGGAATTACGTAACTTATTAAAATCAAAATTAACATTTTTACCTTTTTTTTGTAAAGTGAATCCCGCCACTTAACACGGAGTGTCTTTCGAGTTTGGAATGGAATTTGTAACGGAAGTGCGGGGTTTTTCGGGAGAAAGGAGTGTCTTAAAACTATGTTCTCTCTGTCAACCTGCTCTATGTGGGATACCGCGTGTAGCTACAAAAAAATATAGTATTCATTGTCTATTATCCACCTTCCCAATATTCCCCAATATTTTATTCAATTTCAGACGTCAATTCATTTAGCACTTTTGTTGTCTTAATGATACTAAAATAAAATTATCTATATTTGTATTTTCCTTGTGTCGAGTCAATTTTCTTTTCATTTTTTAAATAAGCATTTATTAATTAAAAAATAGTCAATATAATTGCATGATACGGCAAATTTGTCGAAACTAGTTCGAGGTTCCCTCAAAGTTACCTGAAGTGTCAAAGTTACTCGGATTGATTGTAATTTATTTTATTAATATCCATTTGCTATATACAATTTCATCATAAAACTTTATTTATTTTATTTACTTATAAGACGATATCAACCATACTATATTTATTTATCTCTCGCTGTATAGGAATCTGAGCTGGACCATTAACATCGCTGTTAAGAGCTTTGGCATACCTCGACGCGTTTGTTGGGGTATTGATAGGATATGCTATAATTGGTGCCGAATGCTTAGAGAATCTGATCTATTAAAGAAACATTTCCTAAGGAATCCTTTGGGATAAGAAACAGTAATCGTATGAAAATTTATTTAAGTAGGTCTGTTTGTAAGCATTACGGTTGGGGGTTCGATTTTTATTTGTGGAAATGAGTGGTTTTCAATTGCTGCTAAAGCGTGGCGTTGTGTTCCACCGCATAAAACGTCAGTTTGATTTTCGTATATTGGGCAGAGCGTGGGGAAGGGAAGTGTCTCAAAATATTATGACTACACTCGGTGGTTAGACCATTGGCTCTCATGTCCTGCATCACGAAATCCAACCAGCGCTTCCTTGGGCGTCCGGGAGGTAATAACAAACATCATATAAAAAAAAGTACAACATCATAGTAGATTTATAATTAAGAGATTTTTGATTATTTATATGATTCTGATCTTTAATGGAAAGAAAATAATTTAACTACCCGTAACGAGGAGTGTGAGCTACTTGTCGTGGCAAATCATAGCTAGATTTGGTTGGCTCAGTCCACAATTTCGATATGTCTAGTTACTATTTTAGGGATCCGTACCTGAAAAAAAAGAGGAACGATTATATGGTCACTTTGTAGAGTGTCCGTCTGTCAAGACTATTTATATTAAGATTTCATAGAAACATTTTTTACAAATTTATATTTGTAGTTCACTTCATACAAAACGAATCTATGCGCCGGCACACTTAGGTGTGCTAATTTTTTTTATGTTACTTGCCTTTGACATACAATCTTGAAATAGATACCTTTGATGGATGAGTCCGACTCGCACTTGACCGGTTTTTTTTAATAATATTATAAAGTCTTTTGATCCAATTTTAATCACACAACACGTAGGATAAATAAATGCTCGTTTTATAATAAGCAAAGAACGAGATATGCCCGTAAATAAGCATATTATTTAAATCATCGAAAATATATGTCTTCTGGATTTGAAAAAAACTATGAAAATGAAAAAAAAAAACAATACTGTGTCTATATTATACAATCGTAGCGCGTTTCGAACGGTAGTAAGGTAGAATTGCCATAAAACATCAATGGCCGATAAAATTAAATTTTACCCATTTCCTCTATTTTTTTTAAGGTTATTGTTGTATTCTTTTTTATTTAATATTATTTAATAATAACTTAAGATCTATACTTAAGCTGGTACATATATTTCGTTCGATCGTTCGATCTAATTGGTTTATAATCCCGTGTCATTTTCATTTAATTTTATTTAAATTATTAATAATTGAAAATAGTTTTATGTGTATAAAATATTATTCTCCTTACCCAACGGATTCTTGTACATTTATTCTTTAAAATGGTAAAACTTACAGAAGCGAAGCTTTGTAAGCTATTATATTTTTCCTGTAGATGTATAAAATAAAATTAATAAAAATATGTAATAGTAAGTATAATCGTGTATTATCGGATAATGAGCGAGAACGGAAGTGTCTCAATGAGAACAGAGTGTCTTGACACTAAGTTCAATCTGCCTACTCTGCTATGTGGGGGTATACCATGTGAAGCTTACAAAATTAAATTAAAGTAAAATTTTATTTTGATTTAGCTATGGAGAAGATATAAAACATTTACATACTTATATCGATAATATTTTTTTTTCAATCGTGATAAGCGTTAATAAAGGTAGAGTTAGGGGTGGTCCGACGTTTCTTTGAGAATAGGTAATTTATGTATGAGTGCGTGCCATGTCGATATATGAATATTAATATGACAGGTTGAGATGTGTGAACTGCCTAATGTTTGGGGAATGTTCATTTTGAATGTATTTTTAATCCTGAAGCCGACTCTCCTCTCCTGACTGTAAGAGCGATGGTTGTGGATTTGGTTCCCACTCGCTAGAATATTTTGTAAATTTTTCATTTGTAATAGAATAAGTACGGCGTGGAGATCTGCTACTCAGTATGCAATATTTCGAAAATATTGTGGGGGGGAGGGTCTTTGGTCTTTACCGGAGTGTAACATTAAGTTCACTGCCTACTCTGCTATGCGCGAAAAAGCAGGAGGCAAGACAGAAATGTGACTTTGAAGTATGTTTTTCTTTTTACTTACTTACTTTTTACTATTTTATACTTTAATTTACATCTAGTTTTCATATCTTATGCGATATTCGTTCAAACAGACAATAAGAAAAAATAAAATAAAAGTAAATTCCACACCCAGTTTTCTCAATATACAAACGCTGAAGAAACACGAATAAACAAACACAAAATATCTAATTAACAAATAATTTAAAATTATATCTAGATATAGATTTTTTATCTGTTTGTTTGTTGGTAACAAAAAGTAATAAGCTAAAGTACGAGTATGGTAATGAGGTGACGGGACGGACCGACAGGATGTGACGCGGCAGATATGTGGCTTTTGACTGATTGGTTTTATTATGGCTTAGACTTAACAAGATCTAGAAAAAAATACTAGTAGGCTTCCGGGTTAAATAGATCTTTTTAATGAGGGACAGAGGAAACCAGGGAACCTAGCGTTAAGTTCAGACACTCCGTTTCCATTAAGATTATTGCCTAATATCTAAATTTAAATTGCTTTCTTTGTGTTGGATAGTAGACCTATTTACTGAGGAATAGGCTATATTATAATATATGACATTAATTGTTTCAATATTACTCTTTTTAGTTGCGGTCGGAATTACTAATATGTCAGTTGTGTATGACAAATGATGACATGAGATGACCCACTCTACCCTATGTGTCGTGTGTTATTAGGTATTAAAATATTAGGTATAAAAAATAATTTGTTATACAACACTATCATTTACATAAATACGTAAATGGACTTGAAATATTGGCAGCTAGCATCATCATGGGTGAAAATCTGAAAACATATGTGGTTGAATTCTAAAAAATAATATTCTATTTCAAGTGAAGTTTCAAATGAAAGCAAAGCTAAGTTGAAATTTCAGATAAAGCTCTAAAATTGTATTATTGTTAAATATTATGTTTAGAAGCCAATCGTGGCTCAGAGGCTCAAGTGTGTAAACGCGGCATGTTGTGGGTTTGATTCCCAGTCGAAGATATGAAATATTATAATTTTTATTTAATCGGTCTAGTTCGAGGCAATGCACGGTTTTTTTTTCGAATGGACCTTATTGCTGTTGACCTGGACTAGTATTGACAGCGTCACTGTAAGCGTAAAAGTGGGCACTCCCACTTTCCGCTGAATTCTCGAAGCAAGGAGGTAAGCAGAGGGAACATACAGTTAAGACACTCCACTGAGTGTCTTATTGTCTATTTTTTTTAATACTTAAAAATGCTTACGTGTAATAAGAATGAAACTTATTTAATAATTAACATTTCTAATCGATTTTATTAAACTGTTACCGATCGGCAAGTACCAAAACCACGTCTAAAACACGTGCCTTATCAAAGATGTCCTTTTTCCCCATATTCCAAACACACCATTAACGATCCATTGTGCGCTGTAATACGTTTCCAAAACATACACAAATAAAAGATTTCAAGATAAGCGCGATACGGCTAATTTGCGTTGCATTTCTGCCATACCGATTTGATTTTATTTATTTTAATTTTAATTTGATTAATTTTTAAAGAGGCTTGTACATAAATCAAGAAATTTTACACGAACTTAACTGAATCTTTCTTTTATTTAACACAATTAACATGTTAAATTGAGACTCCTTCTATATTTCATATTCTCTAAAAATTTTTCTTAATTTTTTCTTCATATTTTGATAACGTGTATAATTAGAGAACATATATAGGAACAGTGTAAAGTAACAGTGTTTGATTTGTAAATCTCAACTACGCCACCAATTTTCTATTTCACTGGAAAACTTCTTTCGAGATACATACATACATATAATCCAGTTTATCTTTGAGATTTCATCTCGTTTCATCCAATATTCACTCATTCAAACTATCAATTAATAAAAACCTACGATACAATTTTGTTTTAAATACGTATAACGTTGTTTCTATCGAATCCTTATAATTTAATACTTGAAATAAAAAAAATAATTAGCTGCCATATATAAGTATTGTGGGCATTGGCTGTCCAGAGTATGCAAAGTATCGGTAATAAATGTATCGGCCGCTATCTTCAAAGGCGCATCGGTCTTTGCGCGCGCCGCGGCTGTCGCGTGCGCATATGTAGAGGGAACGTTGTATACTTACTGACAAGCCACAGATATAAATATATAAAGCTATTTAATTGTGATATTAGAATGAAATATAAGTATCTCTAGTAGTTTTGACTGGTATGTAACAGGTAGTTTTGTGGCCAATCGACACCAGAGCGAACAAATAAAAGAGCGGAAAGTATTAAATTTCCCTCAAGTTGGAATCGAAATTACAACTTGTCGCGTTCACTCCTTATGCCACTGCACCGTGATTGGTCATAACACTTAGGTTGTAATTAGCGTAGCTTACGCTGGTTGCCGCCTTTATTATCAGTCGCTTGGATATTTATCGACCGAGTAATGCCTATTACCAGTTGGTCTGACGCTATATCGTTCGCTCACTTTAGTTTCACTGTTTCGCCAGCCTTACTACTTACCTGTCAACCAGCGAATATGTCCCTTTTTAATAGGGTATAGTGTAGGAAAATATGCTAACAGCTCTACTAGATTGCTCTGTATCTAATTATAATAATGACATTAACAAGATTTGCAATAAAGTATCGAAAGCGAAAAATCGCTAATAATTTTATCGCCTCTTTAAACTACTGAGAATGAGTGTTAATTATTTTTTTCTTACAAAATTTAAAAATAGTTATTTTTGCATTTTTTAAACTTATACGTAACCAAAAATCCTTTACTTGTGTAATACAAAAGAGCAGTAAAAAGATACCTGCAATTTTTCACTTTCGATATTTTACCTAAATACCGTCGATATCGTAAGACAATATATTAACAGCTTTACTAGATTTATTTGTTCTCTAATTTTATGTATTTCCCTTACACGCTTATTTTCACGCTGTATCCCTAGCGGGGTAGGCAGAGAATACGGAGCGCCAAACACTACGTCTCTGCATTTTTGCAATGCAATTTTGCATTTTAATACAATAATAAACCTATAAAATATAAATTATATTGCTATACATTTGTACCAGTATTGAAATCATAAACAATTTCAAGATATATTTATGAATGGGACGCACAATGAAACTTGGGACTAATAAATAGCTGACTAGACCTTTAGCTATTAGAGCCCTTGCAGTGTTATATACTCATACTTTGCTTACTTATTTATAGTATTGTATTTAATGAACTGACGCTGCGTGTAAATAAATTTATGTGTATAATTTTTTTTTTAGCTTCACGCTATATCTTGCAGATTGCGGGGTAGTCAGAGAAAATAAAGTCTTAAGACAAACCATTCCCATTAATTCACTTCCGTTCGTCACTTTCCGTTGAACTACGAAGGCTGAACGCTGTAATTATATTGAGTGGCGGAACTCAACGCCGCGCTTTGCTTCGATACCAGGGCGGCTAAATGAAATTATTCAATATTTAATTATCTCGTGTGGGAGTCAAATCTAAGCATAAAGACGATATATTTTTATGAATGTTTTGTCTTTATGAGTACCAATCTGTACCTTTTTTTTAATTAATTCTGCATCCCGCACATAGTACGGTAGGCAATTATATATAAACTCTGATACACAACTAATAATATTTTCTTCCACCGAGTGGGAATCAAATCCACACGCGGAAACATACGCCTGTGCCCTTGCGCCACGGCCTCCATTAACGCGGTCTTTAATTATTATATTAGATAATAAATAGGTTCAGTTCTGTTTTAAGCAAAGTTTGAAAAAAGATGGTAAATAAGTAATTTTTTTTCTTATTTTTAATATGTACGTGTGTATTGGACTATAAAACCTTCGAAAACGGCTTCTTTGGACATAAGATTTACTTGCCATTTTTTTCTCTCCATACGAGTACATTGAAAAGACCTCACAATTTTTCATTTTACGTCCTTAGTGCTATTTAAATGTAACATAAAATCAGATCCGTTTGGTAATTTATGGGGGAACTCCCCTTCGCACTTTATATTTGGTTGTGCCGTAAAAATTGCTAAGAACTTATACTTAGCATGAATTATAATATGCATAAATCATAATATGGGTGAATTACTTTATTAGTGAAGACATTTTCGAAAAATAAACCAAATATAATTTTATTTATATAACGTCAAAAAATGTAAACGTTTGTAGAATAGAAAAAGGAATGATTGTATTATATTATTATTGTGTAATTTATCTCTTTTTTATCGATCATTTTCCTTCATATGTTTTTCTATTTACTATGGCATTGGCGAAGTGGGTTTGTGCTTAATTTACTCGTTCGAAACAATATTATAAAAAAAAAAAGGAAAAGAAGTACACGAGGAAAACCTTTTAAACAAAATATTTTAAATATTAAGAAAATAAAGTAATCTATTACATGAAACCTATTATATAAAACGGTGTTCTGGAAATTTCTAATCTTTTTAGAAATTTTAGTTCGCATTATGTCATTTTTATTTTATTATCCTCCATTAAAAGGTTATTCACACTGGGCGTGAACTACCGAAACAAGGGTACCAACATTCTGCAATATCGTACAATATATGCACATACAAGTCAAAACAATGTTTTAACATCCCGTAAGGGTCGATACATCAATATTTGCGGCGCGCACGGGGGCGGGCGTCGGCTTGTAATTACAGGCAACACTCGCCTCGGGCCGTACAAATTTAGTAATTTTAATTTTATTTGGGTTTGCTTTGGGTTGCCAGTGTCATATTTTATTTTTGCTATTTAATCATCATTTAAAATATTAATATTCAGTTACGATCACGGTTTCATACAAAGTCACCAACATTATTTCAAATGTTAAAAAAACAATTCTGTCAGATATCTTTTAAACTCAATATCGATTAATAAATAAAATTTAATATATCAAACTTTTTTAATGTTATTTTTTTCTAGGGCTGTGTAACTACACGTGTGCATATTATTTTAACAATCTGACAACCCTATAAGTTGCAACGTCCAGTGCCTTTTTGCATGTTCTTCATACACTTAGTAGTGTTTGGCCTCATATGAGGCATGCTTTAAGAAATTTTAATGATTAATGCGTTTAGTTACTGTACAAGTAATAATTACGTGCAGTTTAAATTATTGCCGTATTAAGAATTTTAGAATCGTCGTTTGAATTGATTTTCCATTTAATTTGTTTATAGCTTTAGCACAGAATGTACCTAATGAATGTTATATGAGTAATTTGTTTTGTTCATATTCTATTTAAGTATCTATTTGTTTTATTAATATATTTAAGTTTATTTTTAATATTTTATGTCAGGACATAAGAAAAATATATTAAAAAGATATCTGGTACATTCAGTATTCAGTATCTTCTGTAATAAAATAGGCGAATTGATGTAATTATTAAAGTTATTATTTTCAAAATAACAAAAAAAAATGTCTTAAAAAGGGGTGAAGTTCCAAGAATATTAATCCACTAAGAGGGAGTTGAACCCACAACCAACTGTAGACTTTGTCCCACTGTGTCGAGAGAAATTTAATTGATATTTTTTAGCTCGTCTTCTCGCATCTTTTCATTTCTTTAAATTAAATTATATATAAAAGGTAAGGTGAAAATGAAATGCAAAATATAAAGAATATAATTTTTATTGATTCTTATCAATTTCTTATAAACAGGAAGAACTTAGTGTCGCAGTGCGAGTGTCCTTAACTAAAACTAATTGCGTATACTAAGGAATATTTCAACTAATATTTCATACAAATTATATTAAAACTATGAGATATTTTCTTGAAAAAAAAAACTCTTACAATTTATACAGATAACGTAAAATAAAAGATCAGAAAATTTAAAAAAAATCTATATCTACAGCCTTATTGGAAGAACTAAGATTTCGATAAAGACAATGTTCTAAAAAATATACAAAAATAGTTACAAATAAATAATCTTTTACATAGGAAACGTCAACGATACCTCGTATGGGATCAGATTAAATCAGCACCAACTTACAAACAATACAGAGAACTATTTCTACAGCAAGAAATGCTTAAATTGATTGGATTGTAGGCAAGGAACCATCATTGTTAGCTCTCGAGTGACAATATATATATTTATATAAATATATAAATACTGACAAAAAGTATACAAATATATATTTTCTTAATAAATTCCGCATTTATTCCTACACGTTGGACATAATTTATATTATTTTTTTAAATAATTAACATACATATACTTTGTAATATTAAATCACTGATCTCAAATAACTCTTTGGGCTGATTAAAGAGTTTTGTCACTTTCGTCAATTGCTGTAGCAGGTTTGCCTAACTCCAGCTAGGATGACGCTAAATTCGTCATCCGGTCGTACATCCGCACCAGGAGGAGCTGGCGTGTAAGGTCCGGCGGGTGGCGTTCCTGATATCACGGAAGCGTACGGAGATGGATACATTCTTTCTGAACAATATTCGGGGGCAGGCGTTTGCTCCGCGCAATATGGTGGACGATACTGCTGCTGTTGTTGCTGTTGCTCATATCTATATTGTTCCATTGCACCTTCGGTCCCATAATCAAGATATTTATCAAATTCCCGTGCATCTACGTCTGATTCTGGTGATCCAGTTCGTATTTCTGGCCTAGGGTTTAATATTCCTTGTTCTTCTTGAGGTTGGTTTGGTGGTTCCTCTGCAAAGTAATTTCCCCCTGCGTTGTATTCCTCATACTCAGTTTTGGGCTGTTCCGGATAGTGTGACACGTAAGGATCTTCCGTCTTATACATTTGTTCGTATTGTTCGTATGGGTTATACTGAATGTACTCTGTGGTTATAGGACCACTGGGAGCTGATGATACTCTAGGGGCTGTAGATCCTAAAGCTTGCTGATCTTGAGAAGTTGCCACCGGTGGAAAGAATGTTCCAGTTACAACAGGCGCTTGCTCCGCTAATGTCCTCTGTGTACACATGACGTACATACCATTAGCCATTCCCATAGCTGCTACCGGTGCTGGGGAAAATGAGTTTGGTGTTCTGAATGACTTGTATGAGTACGAGTCTGAAATGGATGAAGCGTTGATGGCTCTTCGCCTCTCTTCATATTGGAAATTTTCTTTTTCATTTTCAACTGGCGAAGCGTCAGGAGTGGGTAATGGAGCTTCAGCAGGAGTGCTCCTCCTTCCTTGTGGTTCTGGGGACCGCGCTGGGGATGATTCGGGAGTTTGAACGTGACCATTATACTGAGTAGATTGGAATGAGTCTGATGCAAGTGGCGAGGTTCTATAAGGAGAAAATCCAGCTCCTGGATTATGTGAAAAACGTGTATCTGGCGAATCAGTGGTGGTAGCGTAAGGCGATCCCAATGTACCGGATGTAGGCGGCGGAGCGCTAGAAGGTGCGGTAGGTTGGTTAGGTCTAGCCTTGTTTTGTTTTCGTCGTCGCGGCCGATATTTGTAGTTGGGGTGCTCTGTCATATGGATTACGCGTAGTCGCTCAGCTTCCTCTACAAAAGGCCGCCGGTCTTGCGGCGTGAGGGAGCGCCATTTTTTACCTAGAAAACAAACAAAAAACAGTTAATAACAATATATTTTTTATGTAAAACTGCTTGCTTTCATTGCAAGTGTGCATTGATATTTATTATACTCATTGCTAATATATAGCAATAGGCATTTATGATATTCCATTAATATCTAAAATCATGCTATAAATTGTAGCAAAGCGTAGTAAATTTTATAACTATAAAATTTCTTGACACAATATATGTACAGAGAGAGAGAAGAAGAAAGAGATCTAGAGAATCATTATTAATATTGCTGGTTAGTGTCAAGATAACATTTCCAAACGTAATATCGGTAGAATTTTATGAATGCAAAATAGACAGCAGCTGTCACAGTCAGGTTAAATAATCAGGATTGTGTTTATCAAATAACTATAAAACACCTACTGCGAGTGTTCCATAAATAACCTTGTACTCTGTTGCAGACAACAGATTTTGCTTTGACCGATTTTAAACTTTATTATTTGCAACATAGAGCTCGTTTCGTTTTACAAATGATAGCTTGAGGTTCGCGAAGGCATTATCAGGAGCTTTTACAATCTTTAAGGATATTTATCAATGGGACGCTACTTGCTACTGGTAGGGTAATTTTAGAGAAGTGCATTGTCGATAAAAATATACTATAGTATTGGTAAAAATTTAATTTAGATTATTTCAAATTTATTTTATATACAAGAAATTAGTGATATATTTATTATTGAGAATTAGAGAGTTGCATGTGGGTGGGTTTCGGCATGTTAAGAGTAAGTTTTTTTTTCAAATAAAGTTTTTTTCAAAAAATAGGTCTCTAGAGAGGAAATTCGTAATAAGGCGGAACATATATTTATTATTTTAACTAAATAACGTTAGCAATAAAAGTAATTGACGGTTAAAATTTTAACGTTTCTTTGTGGATGCACAAAAAATTTTTAAGCATCCAACTTGAATCTGTTTGACTGATGTCAAATGTCAAGTTGACAAATGGGGAAGGGCTTCTCACCGGTCGGTTAGCGTTGGCCCGTTTTCGATATTTGGATTGTCGATAATATTTAAAATAATTATTTTTCTAACGCCACAGAAAGCTGAATTATGATAGAATATGATTAAGGTAGAAGATTTTTTTATAACGATAATTTATTTACTGTGCATACATAAATGTATATACTATATTAATAGACAACGTTAAATAGTAATAAAATTGAGATCGTCATAAATTTTTTGTTACATTTTTTAAGAATAAAGGCCAAATAACACAAAATGACATGTAACAAATTGTATTTATTTGAACAAAGTTGACATGAGTTTGCATTTAAACGATAATAGTGTTTTTATTTTATCATAAAACATTTTTGCACGCCATTAATTAGCACGCAATGTTTCTAAGATGCTGACGAGAAATGCTAAAACATTTTCATTTTAAAAAGATCCGTCGTGCTATATAGATAAAAAATATGAATAAAATATATGTAATATTTTCTCAAAACAGACCAAAGTCATGTCACATAATTAGTTTTCAACCCATACATATAAAATGTATATAATAAATGATCCGTCTCCGTGTATGGGACCACCAGTAGCGAGTGGAAACCTAACACCGTGTTATCTCTTATTGAGTGTCGTTGATAAAGCCTACGCGTGTGTAAAGCGAGAAATATTAATAGACTAAGTATATTAATGTTTTGTATGGAACTGAGATACCATCCTTATTTGGACGCTTTGTTGTTAAAAGAATTTCAATAATATATATTTGGTTTAGTCAAATCAATTATTATTTATCATGACACTTTAAATAAAAGAAATGGAATAAGGATGCATCTATTACAAGTTGCAAGTGTAAATAAACAATTCGTTTTTTTTTTTCAACTAAATCTAATTAAATTAATGTTTAAAATGAAAACATTTTTAATGTATAATATGGCATTAAATGAAGAATAAAGTTATATAATCCTTAATAATCTACTATTATATATTATATATTGTCCTATAGAATATTTCACAGCCTGTGAAGCATGTTTCAAAAGTTGAGAGCAGAAGTATTACGTTAATGACAGCTCATAGATCTTAGAGATATTGGCATTTCAATTACATCCCTCTGATATATCTTATATTGGGTCGACGTATCCATTTCATATTAGTCCTTTATAAGGTGCAAGAAATTCTTTGAAAGATGTAAAAAATGAAAGCTTATCATTTCATAATAAATGACATCATTAGCTTTTTGGGTTCAAATCTTCCTTTTGGTTAAATGACACAAATCCGTCAAAGTCACGTTACATGGGATACTTTTTTCCTATAATAATATTATTGAGTTTTTGGAAACGAATAAATATATGCTATGATTTATATGATGCTACTTTTATCTGTGGTTTGAAATCGTTTTATGTAAATTGTAGTATGAATTTTAGTATATTTACATGAGTGATTTACTAGAATAGGATCCATGGATGATGATGGCCGCAATGATGGCCTTTGTCGTTCTTATCAAAGTATATACATATTTTGTATAATATCTTTGCACACTGTTTTCTGCACATAGCAGAGTAGGCAGAGGGCACAGTAGTGTGTGTAGTGCTAAAACACTTCCGATCTTCACTTTCCGCCGAATTCTCGAGATTATTGCGCGTTGGGTGGCGAAACTCAATACCGAGTTTTGCATAGCGAGTGGGAATCGAAACCACAACCGTCGCGTTTATAGTCACATGCCTGTACCCTTGCGCTACGACGGCCTCGGTCATCAATTACAACGCTTATCTATTTTCATAGAACAAATATATATATATATATATATATATATATAAACGAGTTTTAATTATTTTCAACAATAACGACATAGACCAGTAGCTGATACATTAAAAGGTAGAATGACCTAATGATAGCATATAATGATTCCGATCAATCAAACGTGTTATGACACGCGGTGGTCAGACGCTTCATTAATAAGATTACACCATTAGTGAGTTTGAGATAACTCTTTAGTTTGTTTACTTTTTTTTTTATATACAGAGAATAATGAAACCTACTTTATCAACATTTTTAAATAGTAAGCTCTGTAAAAATTAACATATCCATGCTTATTTTATGAAATAAAAAATTATAATGTTCATAGGTTTGAAAAATTTTAAATATGCGCAAGTAAGTATTAGTATAGTAAGTTCGACATAACTTGTTAGGTTTAAGTATGCCGCGTGCGTTCGCTTTCCATCGAATTTTTGACAATAAAAGACATTTAAGAAATGGAAATATTAAATATTTCATTCCTCTGATTGGAAAATTCTCTCTATTATATTATCTTTATCATTAAGTTTAGTCATACGCTTATTTAACTGCGCCACGACTGCCTCAAAATAAATATAACTTCAAAGTAAAATTATATAAGCTGACACTATTCTTTTCCTTTTAAATATAGTTAAAATAATGTCACAGGGTGCCGATAGATGGCAGGTCTGATTTTTTGCCGCAACGGATGTCCAGCGCACGCGCTGCATTCTAAATTCGAATTTCTGCCATTCCTTTCTATCTTTAACGGTGTATATAGCAGTCTCTTTCTCGTGACATTTTTTTGCATTTCGACTCGAAGTGTGTTTGTTTTTTTTTTAAACTGCTTTTCTTGCGGTGGCACTGGCTTTGTTTTGTTCATTTTACACTCGCAATAAACTATATCGACTCAAGTTATTTATCTATCGGCTACTCTGTATATAAACATTCCATTTTTTTCCTTTTGGTTAAGATATATAACAAATATATGCAATTTTTGCTAGAAATTCTTATCGTGTATTAAAAAACAAATTCAATTCTATATTATCGCGAACAACTGTTACTGACTGCCTCTGTGGAAGATACACATTCGATAAGGTCAGAAAAAAATCTGCGCCAAATTTATTATAAAACAATATTATCATTTATTTAGATTTAGCATCTCTTACAGCTAGCGGTCTAGTATATGAATATGTATATATAGCTTCTAGCTCTAACTATATTTTAGAGAAAAGAAGACGATTGTACAAATACACACGAGTATATATTATGACAAAAAAATGGTTACTTGAAATATTTTTAAACAATCCGTACTTTAGTAGAGAACCACGTCATAAATTACACATAAAGTTAACACGCGTAATATTACGAGCGCTTCTTCTTATATATTTACTATCATTTATGAGAAAATATCTATCTTGCAGTGCAGTAGTGCCAACGTTAAAGTGGCGACGATCATAAATAATTCTTTTCCTTTTCCACTTGACTTGCATTCTGAGAAGTGGTCGCCGAAATAAAATTATTACCGAAATCCATAAAACAGGCTTCACTCACAGGACGTGTATTGACGAAAACTACAGATTTTGGATATGGTGTAATGTATGAGAGATTTAGGGTCACATTTGAAGAAAAATAAGAAGAGTGTAATAGAGGAAACGCATTTTCCACTTATTTCCTACTATTAAAAGAAATTAAATATCGGCAGGCGGAAATCGTTGGCACATTTTGTCACTCTTAATTGGTGCACAATTACTCAAATGGATTTTGAAACAAAATCAACCGGTTATGTTAGTAGAAGTGGTAGTGAGACGTGTCACACTAAATAGAAAAATATAATTCACTCACATCACTCAATTAAGATTTTTAATGTAAATAGATGGTTCTTACATAAGGCATATATCAGGTAGAATAGTAACGATTACAAAAAAAAAGGAGCACAATCTACTAAGTATTCTTCCAACTTGCACCACCCACCACGTCCAGCACATATCTTCGACATGTAATAAACTTTTGCAGCACCATAAATTCTATGCCTCCAGCCCGTATTGTGCCCTAGTCTAAACACCGCCCTAGGTCCATACTATGGTCTGTTTTATGCCTGACTAGGGGCCAAATGGGCAGGCAAGCGTAATACACTCAAGTATGTATTGTAAGACGTTTACAAATATTTTTTGAAGTGAAAATTATTTCTTTGCGTTGTAAAAGTATCGCTATTTTTATTGAACAACTTTCTTTGTGAGCTTTTATTATAAATTCGATTGTGTTGTGTGTTATAGCGCATGAAAGTTTAAGTTAGCGCTTTCAAGTAGAATTGTTTAATTTTTTTTAAGGAAACCACCATGCCGTTCTAAATTTAATATATACCTAGTTACAAATAATTGAGTTGGGGAATAATTTAAAAAATCATAAAAATATATAAAATTTTACATGACGATTATAACAGATTTTTTTTTAGTTTCACGCTGTATCCCACACACAGGAGGCAGGCAGGACAGGGAACCCAGTGTTAAGATACTCTGTTCCATATTCTACCGATATTGCATTTTATTGTATATTCTTATTCGTTGAGTGGTAGAATTCACGCCGCCTCGACACCATATCTCATATCCTCGAGTAGGGATCAAACCCACAACCAGTCGGTTGTACAGTCAAACTTTGCGCCCCTGCGCCACGACTGGCCTCATAGAAAAAAAGTGATGTAATATTTAAATTGTGAACAAAAATACAGGTGACATTTTATTAAATGCTCTGTACATTAATAATTGAGTCTAACTGCGCGTATGTTTCATTTTGCAGTACTCGGTAAAGAAGAGGTCTAAAATAAATCTTCTATATTTTTAAATGTTTTTTTTATTAATAATTTTGCCGCTTATAATAACTATTTTAACGTGACACAACGTGGATAGAACTTCATAGCGGTGACCTTAACCGTAACATTCCATACGATACGTGTTTCATTCAATTTCGACGTAAGTATATCTTATATCAAATATTCCGCACAGTATCTTATCGATATTTATTTCTCCTAATTTGACTGCATTTCTCGGTTACTGGTCGTGCCCATTAATCATACGTTTTTCCCGCTCTACCTCATTAATGTTGTGCACTTCTGTCCCTGTCTGTCGCGTTAGGGGATTCTATGCGCGTACGCAGACGGCGACACGCGCGTGCCCCGACGACGTTGACTTTTTTCGATTACAAGAAAAACCATAAAATGAAGTGATTTTCAAAAGCTAGTCATTTAAGAAATAGTTTCCGTTTACGTAACTATTGATCGGTTCAAGTGGATTCTTCCTCGATTGACGGGAGGTATTGCAACTTACTATGTTTTTGCCGCTTGTTGCAGGCACTTTAAGTCATTTAAAAATTTGTTCTGTAACTTATTTAAAGGATACAGTTATTTCTTTTAAAAGAAAAGTAGCAACAAAATGATAAAATAACTGGTAGATATTGGTAGATTTGGTAATGCATTTTCTTTATTAATGTATACTGAGGTCAGTCGTTGCGCAAAGACATAAGGTGTGACTGTGAACCGATTGGTTGTGGCTTCGATCCCCACTCGTGGGTAAATTAAACGTTTATTACGTAATTAAAATTTATATTTCCATTTGTTTGCACTGTGTTAAGGCAAATGGTTGCGTTGATTTACGCCACTCAACACACAATCTACTCTCTTACTACTAGGTACAGTTTTAATACAGTCTTAATACTAGGTTCCCTCTACTTATTCGGCTGTGTGCGGGATACAACGTGAAGCTGATTGATTGATTGATTGATGTATACTACTATAGTATACATCAATCTATATATGTATACTATAGTATTTTCTTTAAATGTACAGATTGTATACGTAAGACTTGTTTAATTTAGATTAAATAAAAATTATAGAAAAAAAATCTTTTATAATTTCTATAATAATTCGAGAAATACTTTGTTAGTGTTACCTAAGACTCGGATGCTATCTAAGTAATCTTATTTTTCAGCTTCATGCCGTAGCCCTCTTATAGTAGAATAGGCAGAGGGAGCCTAGTATCATGATACTCTGCTCCCTGTTTTCCGTCGGGACATTAGGTGTTGAGTGACAGAACTCAACGCTTTGCCTCGACACCAGAGCTAAGAAATGAAAACATTAAATTTTTCATTTTCCCGAGTGGAAATAGAGCCAACCTTGTTAACAAATATGTCTCGGTTTCAGTCACACTCTTGTACCCAGGCGCCATGACTGGTTTCTATCTTTATTCCATTTATTATTATTATTTATTCGGATCTCCAACTGTCGTACATATTGGTTTACATGAACACATTCATTAGAAATACTTATACATTATTCATTAAAACAAAATAATATTTAAAAATACACAACTACAGGTTACTTAATATTGATTAGAATTAGTTACAAATTAGAATTTATTTATTTATTTTGTGATAGATAGTCAATTTAGCGTAGAAGATTACGTAAATGTATATTAATGCACATGAAAAGTGGGGAAAAGAGTGTCTCCCTATCAGCAACATGGCTCCCTCTGCCTACCCTGCTACATTCACGAGACAGCGTCAAACTGAGAGAAAAATACACTTAGTTATTAGTACTGGTAAAGTTTTCAAAATTATTATTTTATTTATGATTATATAACAATAATATAAGAATAATAAGATTAATTGAACCTTTAATTCTAACTTCCACTAACAAATTGCCATAAACGCCATATCAAAGATATAAAGTCGCGTCCACACTTATTAGCCGGGCGGTATTCGCGGCGCGTGCGTCACGTCGCCAGCACGCGCCGGCCCGAGGCTCCATTGTGACACGGCGACCTATACCTTTGTTGAGATACGTAGATAATTATTCATTTATACCCTTTTTTTAATATTTTTAATATGGATTTGTCATTTTTTTTCTTAAGGACAATATTTAATTATTTTAGCTTATGTAAAGCTAAACTTTAACATTTTCTGCCTTTATAAATTTTGAAATTAATTACATTTACTCGGTAAGAAATACAGATGTATGTGAATTGGAAACAAAAATTAAGATAGCCTATTAAGACCGCATGAAATAGTAAATTTTAATATCGTATATTTTATAGAAAAATGTGATTTTATACTAGATTTTTCAAGCTGTACTATACTTTTGTAATTTGAAAAGTGAGGATACAAGTGTTCCAACATGATTAGTGTAAATTTTTTTTTTCAATATCATAAGCGCAATTTTTCAAATTTAACTTTTTACAAATTTTTCTAATACAAATCGTCTAACTCGATTAGATAAGGTATCCAGGGACAGTGGGCACAGTATATATTCGCATAGCGGCACGCATACCTCGCGTTTCGATATAATAAGTTATTATTATCATGTCCATATGGCGACTGATGTTTGATATTTGTTCGCCATTATGTTCCTGATAGTCATCACATATCTTATATATGTCAGTATTGTATGTGGGGTCGATATATAACTATAATATTAAATTAAAAGTCCTTCTGTGAAGTACTTCTTTAATATTTAATATTTAAGCTGTTTTAGATTTAGATTTAATGTGGATTTTGGATTAAGTTATATCAGTTTACAGTTAGTCAGTACAGGTGTTTTTTTTTATAATTGACAGACAAAAACATTTTAATCTGTATCATAAAAAATATCTTTCGACTTAGAATTACTTATAACTTTTCGGCCGTGATCTCGTTGAAATCTTTCGTATAGAAAAAAGAAATTGTTGACACATGAATATTGCTCTCTTTTATAAATTATTCTATTCAGCTCTATAATTAATAAATAACATCTATGAGACTTGCTCCAAACAGATTATATCACATATATCTCTATAATTAAATCAAATATCATTATAATTATCATCATTATAATCATTATAATTAAATCAAAAATTATATAAACTTTATGTACACCTTCAAATACAATATAATATATTATAATTAATTGCATTTTTTCCTCCAAATATTATTGATATAAATATATTTATACGTCCATTCGTCCGTCGCGTTCCCCGAAGCGGGCGGTATAGACAAAGCCGACATTAGAATGCGACACTGCGCCCTACGCCCGCACCGCTGGTAATCAATGCCCTTGAAGAGCTGCTTTACTCTAAACGAGTGGGAAAATAAATATATTAATTTGCAACTTATATTTGTTTACGAGTTTACACATTTTTTTTTAATTGAGGCCAATTTTATCCAATCATGGCAAAGGAAAACTAGCGACAGACTGTGGGTTCGGGTAAAAAATAGATTTATATTTGGTGTATGTAGATTGAAATATTAATTACTTATTAGTTAATATAGATGTCATGTTTGGACTGAAGAGCTGACACTACTGTAGTGGCTTACATGATAATTTCACGCATAGTACATGCGGTGCCCTCAAGACAATGCTTATTTTTGGACGATCAGTAAAGTGAAGAAGAATAAATGCAAAGGTTATGGATTCGATTCATAGTTGATGAAATGTTTGTAATTCAAAAAATAAGAAAAATGTGAGATATCATGTTTTTAAAACGAAAGTAGAGGACGATGGCAAAATTGTCTCTAACTATAATGAAAAATAAATAGTTTGGGTGAATGTAATAACATAAAAATTTAATAGTAAATCTTATCTGATAATTTTCAACAATGTCCCTAATTTGCAACAACAATAGTATAAATCCGATAACAGATATAAGGGCAGAGTTCAGTGCTCATATTTAATTCAATAGCTTAACGTCTCAATAAGAGACGAGCTCTATCGTGAAATTTTCAGTCACGATGTTAAACGAATAATATTATCGTTTTTATGTGTTGTCTTTAAATTTTAAATGTTTTAAATTATAATATTACAGGAGGTTTTATATTATGGTCTGTATACTTTATAGGTCTTGAAGCCTGTCGTGGTGCAGGAGCACAAGCGTACGAAGACATATGAACGCTGCAAGTTGACTGTTTTATTTCCACTTGAGGATATTAAATGATTAATATTTTCATGTCCTCGTTCTGTTAACGAGGTTTGGCTTTGAGCTACACTACTCAACACGCAATGCCTCCAGAATTTGGCGGAAAATAAAGAACGAAATTGTGTTAATGGTAAAGAAGCAGACAGGCAGAGAAATCCTTGAAATCTATTAGTGTTAAGACTAACAATGGTGTTAGTTATAACACTAGGTTACCAAGATCCCTCTGCCTCTGCCTCTGTAGGTACCTTAATTAATATAACTGTGAAAACGTGAGCAGCCTTCATTAATTTATTCGTTATGCTTATTTCGTCAATACTATTATTGGATGTCAGTACCTCTATTTAATAATTAAATAAGTAAATAATTTCACTTTATGCTCTTTAACGTAAGACAATCGACGACGATTATGACGTAACGCTTTAAGACAATCGTCTAAAAACAGCATCCATATTTGATTTTTGAAATAAATTTGTTTTTTTTTTATTTTACTTTTTGAAATAGAATCTAGAACAATATATATATATATATATATAATTGTATAAGTTATCCGCAAAACCAACGAGACATTTAATGTGAGCTATCAAGAGTGACGTAGTTACAGATGTTCCCATACTAAAACAAATGTCAGTGACCCGAAGATTCCACGTTTTCAAACAAAATTACACATTACAGGGCGATCGTTCGTCGCCCAAATGACACCCCATGACAAGCAAATGACATAATTGTCAAAATAGTCACTACGCCGACTCGCACGTGACAGATCACTAGACAGAGACGGACATATCGAGACATTACGAGACAGAGTGAAAAGGAAGAAGGCGTGTCACTGTCAATTATAGGCGGGAAAACAGAATTAGAGACCACGAGCGCCTTCAAATTTGGAGCCGATTCGTTCTAAAATCGATAAACCGATCAATTTTGTGGTCTCCAATATTGATTGCGTGTGGTCGATTTTCTAAAAATTGAATACCAACATTCAAATTATATACTATTGCCTTGATTAGTACCTGTAAATGTATGAATGAATTCATTGATGCAAAATATGTTGCAATATTTTTTAATAAAGACCATTCTGTTGGACGTTATTATTAAGCGCACGGTTCACGATTTTATGAGCATATTTTATGTTTATAAGAAAAAACCCGTAATATATTTGCGTGGCGGCCGGCCCTTTCGACGCCTGTCGTGCATAAAGTCCGTGATCATTCTTCCTAATTATATACGTTGGGGACCGACTCTTTGACGCGATGTGGGTGTTCGAAATATGAAATTACGTTCAAGCGCGAAAGTGTGATTTTTTTAATTTTAAATTGTTGTGATCAGAGCTATTATGCCATATTTATAAAGGAGTTTTCAAGAGGTTTTCTTTTTTAAAATTGAAAGTTATTTATTACGTTAACTGGACAATATTTATGGCGGGTACAAATGCAGCGTTAAGCAGATGTCACACGTTTTTGGTCGGGACGTGAAAGCAGCGTAATTTTATTTATCGTTTTTTGATTAGCCCATTTATACACGGTAAATTCTTTGATTATCAATAAATATTTCTGAGATCATGAGCCGTAATTACTTGGACGAACAGTATTTATTTAATTTTTGTATAAATGTTTATATGTCATTTGTTTTTTAATATTTTTAATTGCTACTATCTAAATAGTATATCAAATCAAAGTGGTATATGTACATAAAAGAAATAATAATTTGAGTGGAAACAAGATTACATCGACTTATTTTTACAAAAGAATAAAAACAAGCGTAAAATTTATATTATAAAGCGATTATTTATTTATGTTGGCAACATAATTAATTCAATCGGGAGCAATTAAAAACTATTATGGCAATAATAAAAACACGTGACACGGAAGCGATCTGCGATTGTAGAAAAAAAAATCAATTACTGTGGAAAGATTAATAGTTTCTGCTTTCGTAATAAACATGGAGGCAGAGTATGGGAAATGTCGGGTCAACTTTCTTTTCCATTATTTTATATGAGTGCTGCCATCTTTATGTATGACTTTGCTAATTAATGATAAATATTTTAATTTGCTAACAATTTTATATCTATCTGAGCTTCTTAGGAATCTTAGTTCCTGTGTTATACAAATATTTTGCTTATTTATTACATAAAAATCACGAATTACTTACATGAATAAATAATAAATATGAGAATCATAAATTTACTTAAATATATAAAGTTTAAATTTAATCAAAACAACAGGATACACGATCGAATAGTTAATTGTATTGATTAAAATATCAGTGGAGCATTAAATGGGTACCGAAAATCCAAGTAATTTCCTGTCGAATAAAAAAGCATAAAAGCGAACTTCTTCATAGTATAACATTTCTTTGGGGTCATAGCACCTAACAGGAAGTAGCGACACGGGTCGCCGCGCGCGCCTCTTAAAAATACTTTTCTAGCTATACGACTATATGTACTGCGTCACTCGTAATGTATTCAAATATCAAACTGTACAACTATTGTTATTTCAATAATTGCCAGCTCTGGTGTTGGCGTGAAAGTATTTATATCTTTGATAACGAATTTTTATATGTAGGTTGGATTTGATTATCTTGTTTGATTTTTTTTTTGCTTTAATTCCTTTGGAAAGGGCGTAGTTATTAAAATATAATTTATGGGTAGGTCAGTGGTACAGTAAATTCTTTATAAAAAAAAACAAAACAAAAAATACAGTAAATTCTTTATATTATAAAATAAAATAAATCTAGTAACTTAATCTTTTTTAAAAAAAAATACAAAATTACGAATGTTTTTTTGTTATAAAATAAAATAGTTTCTAAGTAAATATGTCGACATATTGTTTAAGAAATTTAAAATGAACTCTGCATCATTTTCAAACATGTAAGTAAAAATTTAAGGTTTTCCTTATACATATAAATCCTATCATATAATTATACTACTTAAATTTCTGTATTTATGAAACAGGTAAAATCTAACTATTACTTTTGAATTTAAAGCAATTTCCAAAGCAAATATCGATGACAATTAATTGATACCACTACAAAATCTCATATTAAAATGTACATATATTAACGGTATAGCAAAGTTCTCACCTCGCCGCGCCATATTAGATGTGCACGGGTCGGGGAACACGGAAGCGTTGCGGGTCACGGCTTCAACGTGTACGGTCATACTTCACTCAGTACTTTTAATTTCATAGTGGTTTAAGTTCATGTATGGTTGAATTGGGTCGCCGGTTCAATTAGAAATTATTATGTTAATTATTATTAATTATTAAATTATTATGGAGAACACAATATGTTTAAAAATAAAATTAAAAATTATGATTGCATTGATTTCTACTGCTACTTATTTTTTAAATACATATTTATCGTATTTTATTTTAATAAAAAACTATGTTTAGCGATATTAATAATAGACATATTAACAAAATATAATGCTTCAATTTAAACTTTTAACTCAATATCATTTCTTTTAAATTTTGACATGTTTGTCAATTTTTCAGAATTCAAATCTTAAAATTTTATTTAAAAAAATAAGAAACTTTGCAAAACACCGCGGTCAAAGATCACTGACCTTGACTAATTAATACTTAATAAAAAAAAAGGTAATATGAAACTCAATCACGTTACAGTTATGGTCATGGGAACTGCCTTCATGCATATTGCACTCTACTAAATTATCATTTTATTGCTGTAATTATTGTGTTATAGGAAAGCACAGACGAGAAGGTAAATCTTTGCTTTTTTTTATGGAGAATTAAGTTATTTTTTTATTATTACATTGATGATTTTAAAAAATTATAAAAGAATTTACCAGTTTTATTGTAAAATTGATTTAAAATGTTTACATTACAAATTCTTGAGATAGTCTAAATTCAATTGAAAGTTTTTGTATATATTCCAATTGGTAAAAACTTAGTTTTATAAGATTCGTTACTTAAACATACATTTATGTTGTTACTTATGTCTATAATAACAGGCCGTCTTCGCGTAAGGGCAAGCGTACGACTATAAATGCGATCAACTGTGCTGTGGGATCGATTTTCACTTGGGGAAGAAATATAATAATTTTCATTTACCGCTCTGGTAACTTACTCAATACGCAATGCTTCGAGAATTCGGCGGAAATTGGTAAACTGGAAAGCTTAAATAGATAACGTATCGGTTCTCTATTTCAACGTTCGTTTTTAACACTAGGTTCCCAGGTGTTGGCAGAGTGACTGCCTATTCTGCAATATGCAGGATATACCTCGAAACTGAAAGAAATATTGACTCGGTTTTTCCCATTAATTTTTCTCTATTTTGTTAACACACTAGCATTTTCGAGGAATTCGATACTCAAGCGTTTTGTCAAATGCGTATAAGTGTATAGAAATATCAATATAGCTTGAATAGGACTAATGGCTCAGTGGTCGGAGCGTTTAGACGTTTTGCAAGTCATGTTACATTGAAATATATGTATATATATATATACATATATATAAATATATAACATATGGACATTAGACTATATATACTTATCCCTTCTACATATCAAAACAAAAACGCCAAGCATAATATTTTACATATGCGCACAACTTTAAATTAACAACGTCTCTAATTGGCTGCAACACGTTTTTTAGACAAGCGCGAGCGGTGCTCTATTGTGCGCTATTCAATTAAAAAACATAACTATTAATAAAAACAGGCATTACATGCTCGTCAGTTGCGGTCAGTTAATTGCTATGTATCATAATGTACCCGTCTTCTAGCATTTAACACCACCCAAGCGGTTAATTTAATATCCCGTCCGAAAATTATGAAAATGTAACTCTATGTCCAATATGTAGAGCACATTTTTCTTTGATCGTCCGGTGCGTTATGGATATCTATTAATGAATTCAGTAATTAATATTGTACATAAGAAATTAAAACATATCTTGATAACTGTAAGGTTTAATTTCGAATGGAATGGCGATTTTATGAAATTATGGAAATCAATGGGCGGTTCCATCAACTGGTTGAAATTAGAAAAGACAGTTTTTTTTACACCAAATCTTGTATATTTTGTGCTAAAATGGTTCTTATTGCGGTGAACTATGGCCGTTTTTTCCATTTTCTCTTGTGTTAGGCAGAAGAGAGTATAGTCATAGTTTTGATGTTATCATAAAACTATTTGTTGTGTCAATACAATGTTGTTGTTAGCGATAGATAACATAATATTTAATTAAACGCTTTGTAAACTTCGTTCATATCTAATTTATACATATGTTGATTGTAAATATTGATATATATTTTTTTACTTATCATGATGAATAAATAATATAAATACAGCTTGTAATGTGAAAATGGATTATTTTCTATTTTTTTTTATTGTAACGTGAACAGCCCTACATTCTTCTTCTTATTTCTTGAAAAATACAACTACAGTGAGGAATAGTGTATGTTTTTATGTTGGTATATTATTATTAACTTAATAGTAAGAGTTAGATTTTGCACTATAATCGTGTTTCATAACATCTACATTCAAGGGATTCTGGTAGAGATCTCTCTTATAGACAAGCTAGCCCTTGAACATATTTTTCTATTGTTATAAAATTTCTAGATATTAGACAATAACTCTAGGCACCCAGGTTTTCTTTGCCTTCCATGGTATATGCGCGATATAGCGTAAAATAAAAAAAAAACTAACTTTAGAATTCTTAGTATAAATATCTATAAATAATATATGATTTCTGATAAACTCTACCCAATGTAGTCTATGAAGTATCTTTAAGTAAATTTTTCAATTTTAAATTTCGAATGCGAACACATGCAATATTATAATTTAATTATAAAACTAACCTGAAAAGATGAAACGGCACAATCTAATTAAAGCTCAGATAGCGATCATATTAATAACCACTACGCTAATTTGGATAGGCGACACAGATAATTATTCGAGAAAGCTGGCACAATGGTGGGAACCTCACACGGTGAAGCTGCAACTGGATCATGGCGAAAAAACGGGTGAAAATGCATGATGATCATGTGGTGACGAGCTTTATGGTTTTCTTATAGTTTTTTTATAGCTTTTACAATATATGACGTCGTGCAGGCGGGATATTTCTAACTGATATGGGTTGTAAATATAAAGGAAATATGTACTAATGTTTGTATTGTCCAAAAGATTATTTTTCAATATATAAATTCATTAAAGACATAAGAGAACTGAAAAACACGTGGTTTGGTCTGCTATTATAAGATAGATATTACATTCTAGGATAAGATTTTTTTTTTAAAGTAAGTACAAAACAGAGCTATCCTATACAACTATATCAAAATAATTCTTAATTGTATAGACATTTTTTATTTATATTACACATTAAAAGTATAGATTTGAAAAGAGTAAAGAAGTACCATCAATATAATTTATATTAAAATTCGAACGGCGGATATCTAACATATGAGAGCAAATTACTCTGCACCCTCTTTTTATAATATTTTCCTGCAAAAACAAACGATATGAGAACGAGTTAAAGCTTATTTTTCAATGGCAACCAACCTTAAGACAGCGTTCTTGTGAATGAGTAAATAAAGTCTTTATTTGAAAGGAACTTTTTTTAACTGCACTGTTGCGGGTGGATACTTAACTGGAGCAAAGGTGAAAGAACAGAAATTGCGCTCGGTTAGTTTTATATATATAATCGCCACCGATTTTTATTAAATTTTAATTTTAAACTCTTATAAATATCACATTGAACAAATGTTTCATGATTTATAAAAATCATCGCTTAAACTGGAAATATTTTTGTAAATATATTTAATAAATATTCGTATAGTTCAAGCGGCCGAAGCCGTCTGTGTCCTCTTGTATATAGTATAGAGATCGCTTTACGATTTCTAGTGGTTCTGGTTTAAATTTTTTTTGAGGACAGTAGGAAACTGTACTTATGTAGCTTCTTTTATTATTTCATTTTTATTCTATCAGATATGATTCAAAGTGTCTAAAAAGACTATTTTTATAATCAGTTTTCTATAAAAATCAGAAATAATTTTAAACCTGCTTAATATATGAATATAGTGAAAAGTTACTATATTTTTAAAATTACCTCGGTGACCTGAAATTGCGGGCTGTTCTCTCTAAAAAGACATATATCTTCAAAGAGTGTGTTTGCAGATATATATATATTTTAAGAGAAAGTGTTAAATTCATTATATTTTGTGTATATCTATAATAATATGATATAATATGATGAATCGAGTGTATTGACTGCTCACGTCGAATGAATTCTAATGTACAAGTGAAAGGCCCATTTTGCAATATCTACGTGATGTGCAAAAATTTCAAATAATAAATATATATATATAGGTTTGTACCGTTTTATACTACACTTATATAAAGTAACGGTAGTCATAAATATACTTTTGTATTCTGTGGTTTAATCAAATTTTGACAGGATGTCTATGAATGGGCTTTTGTCTTTATATATAGTACTTAAAATAAATTAACTTTCGTGTCACAAGAACACGTGTTGACGTATCCGTCGTGTGATTTTTTCACAAATATTGCTATTTTTTTAGGTTTCACGCTCTATCCCGCACATAGTAGGGTAAGCCTGGGATGCCTAGTGTTAAGACACTCCGTTACCATTGATATATTTCCATTCCCCGCTTTCCACAGAAATCGGAAACTTCTAGATTCTGGCATTCATCGAGTTAAGTGGCGTAAATTAACGCCGCGCTTTGTTTTGTTGCCAGATCGAAGAATTAATAGTAATAATTTTTTATTAGAGCCTGAACTACGTGGCGTAGAATGCTGAAATTTCGTTACTTGGCGTGTAGGCAGACAAAATGTGAAGACGATAATTAGATAAAAATATTAGTATATATAATATATATTATTTTAATACATAATAGATAAAATATTATTAAGATAAATGTCTTTAAATCTACTCAATTGTAATACCCGTTATTATATTACATAATTATTTAATGTCAGTTAAAGGTTAATTACTATATGTGAGTGCTGAGTTTATATAAATTATTCTAATCTCTAGAATTAACAACAGCTGACAGTTTTCGTTTATTATTAATATACATATACGGTGTAATTTATATAATTTCTTATGCAACCATTGGGAAACAAAAAATCTTATCGTATCTCGTCGTTTTGCTCAATCTAAGGCCTCTTTATATTTTCTCATTTCAGCAATATTTCGTGTTAGGTAACGAGTCAAGGCTTATGTGGTGCAAGCTCTGTGATTAATTACTGCAGGATGATACATAAATAGTTCTGTTTTGTATATAAGTGATTTATATAAATGAAATTTTTGAAGTTGTAAGGTTTAAAAAAATTACGAATTTATAAATTAAAAGTCATCCTTATGTAGGTACAAGGTTTCGAAGCTTATATATTATTTTAGCTTTCTCCATATAGAAGGATGGGTAGAGGGAACCCACTGTTCAGACTCTCCGTTTCCCACTTTCCGCATTATTTCCAAATTGAGTGGGACAAGTCGTCGACGCGTTTCATCTTGTTACCAGAACCGGGAAATGAAAATAGTTAATTTCCCTGCGTGAGAATCGAACCTACAATTCGTATATCTAGTAGTATTAGTACAAACGTTGGTTTTTTAATATTTTACAAATCTATCTTACAATAAATATAAACTTTTAAGTCGAAATTTGCTCCTAGAACGCTACACATTACATTAAAATTATAAAATTAAATTAAAAATAACGAAGATACATATACTGCCATTTTAATTTAATTACATTCATATAAAAATACTATGTTTGAATAAAATTTAAATTAAATAAAAAGCGTTACGGTCGCACGTTTATCTTTGTTAAGAACTTTAATTTTATATAATAAATTAAGTGAAATCCACCAACGGACTCTACGTAAAAGCGTAAACTCGAGTTTGTACATTTAAAAAAATATAATAAAAAAATTACCACTGAAGAGACCAACCCATATACAATACGGTTGCACACGAGCCGTGCGAAAATCAGATAAATTTTATATATGTACAAGAGTATATTTTTTCCCATACAAACGGACTATATGGGCCGTTAATAGTGGACCTTTCTAAATTCTAGAGGTCACAGCAATTAGACGAGATTTGTGTTAATTAGCGGTAGATACTTGTGATTCATTATTTTAATACTTAATGTTGGCAAAATAAGTTGAAACGAAAGGATATCGTCCGAGCTGTTTTTGTTATAGATAAACCAAAATGTGGATAATCTAATTAAATTCACATTTTTTAAAAAAGTAATTTAATGTATTCTGTATATTTTAAAAGATATGGATGTATCTTACTTAAGGGTGTAGATAGAAAAGTTGTTAAGACACAAAAACAGACATAAAAAAGATACTTAATGTAAAATTGCTAAACTTAACAGCATAGACAGACACTCGTATATAGATAGTACTATGCGTTAGTATAAATTCCATTAAAATTGAAAAAAATAAATAAAAGAAAAATCGTATTCCAAACACAAGTATGAAAATAACAGTAAAGTCCTTCACATATTCAACAATTGTCTAACAAATTATTATTTTCTATAGAAAAACCGTCTAATTATTGTACATATAACGTCCAACAAAGGCATAGAAATACACTCCGGCGCACTTCGCAATCCGCATTGTGCGCAGCGCCGCAACAGCCCTGGGAAAACGCTTCTTGCCCGAACATTTGTTTAGATTAGACCGCGATTACGTTGCGAAATTTTATTGTGTTAAAGTATCAAAGTATTGGGTAAAAATATATATAAGTAGAGCCGGCGGTCTGTTCTAGGATCTCTATCGGTTAGATATCTTATAGGCCTTCATGAAAGCCGATATCAAAAAATAAATATTTTCCAAAAAAGGGAATTTAAACACAAAACCAATGTAAGTCTATATAGCGGTTTTCAACAGAATTTAGACTCCGCTCCCCAGGCACCGTCCATTTACCGACACTTTGCTTGTTGCTAGATCGAGAAAATTGAGAAAATGAAATCATTGTCCCCAAATGGGAATTGAACCGAGAGCCGTCGCGCATATAGATATTATGACGGCACGTCACATATTTTAAATATTTATTTTATATAAATTTCCTCATTTAAAGAGCGATAAACTGACCGCGACTAAAAGGGTCGTTTTAATGAATAAATCCGTAATGAGGGCAACGCAAGTGTGTCTCGTAATTGGGAAACACATTAACATAGGTGACAACCCGGCCTGCTTTTGTATATTTGCTTTTTATATCACAAACATATCGTGATAGTCTAATATTTTAGTCACGTCAATGCTCAAATAAAAAAAAATAAAAAATTTTTAGTATGGAAAGTCTTTATAAATTTCACGTTCACATTGAATCTCCATATTTTGAAATTACATATTTAAATTATTTTTATTTACCCTGCTATGTTAGACGTTAGACGTTTAATTTCTCAAAAATTCGATAGAAAGTTAATAAGGGTTTTTTTATTCTGCCTATCCTGCTATGACTGGATATATACATATATATATTTATATATATATATATATATATATATATATATATATATACCTAACCTAAGAACCTAATAATAGTAATGTGCCCTATTTAATTAACTTGTATAAAAACCGGAATGCTTCATTGTAGACATTGTAATGACATTAACTAACCTATTATTTTTTAAAATAACTAATTATGTTTATTTGAATATTTAAACGGCATTTAAACGGTGTGATGACTTGACAGCCAAGTGGCTGTGGGTTCGATAGTTAACAACGTAATTTATTTTTCCTATTTTAGAGAGAGAATAATTGTTACCAATAATAAATAATAAGGCACATAAAAATGATTTGGGAAATATAATATGCCCAAATATCAACTAATAGAGAATAATATAATTTCATATGTAATGCAATGCGTGTGTGACATATAAAGCCACTCGAAGGGTAGTTATAAGCAATTATCACTAAAATTAAAGTGTTATTTATTATAGTTTTTACTAAATCACTTAATTATAACAACATAATCGATATTTCAAACAATTTGGCCCGTCCTTAAACGCGTGCACTCCTGCATACAAAGTGTAGGCATGACAAAAATATTGAGATTGCGAAAAACAAAGATTCAACTCGATGGGATGTTTAAGAGAATTAAATATCTCATTGTTCTCATTGCTGACGTCGTGGCGCAGGGACACAAGGTTGCGACTGTAATTCGACGGTTGTGGGTTCTATCCCCACTCGGGGGAATGAACTCTTCGCTCTGGCACCAAAGCAAAAGCTTGGCGTTGAGTTGTACCATTAAACACCCAATGCATTGAAAAATTCGGTGGAAAGTGGGGAACAGGGTATCTTAACACTAGGTTCCCTCTGCCTACCCTTCTGTTTGCGGATTTGTACATTTATTGAGAAAACATATAGATAATATTCATCGTCTGTTCTTATTTAACAAAAGCTGCATTATATTATATGGAGCACCCTGTAGCGTCGTTTTTTATTTAAATTGATTGTTGTGGATTCATATCCTTGCTTTATTACATAGATGTTCCTTTAATCCATTTTGACGAAGTATAGTATAAAGATTACCATCCAGCATGTCCCTTTCTAAAACACTATCCACTGTTAAAAATTGTGGTATGTGCACTAAAATAGAATCAAGAAAAGCATTCTTATTATTTTCGATTACGATATAACAAATTTTACATTTGAAATGATAACTCATGGAAATTATGTAAAAGCGATTATTCTCCCTATTTAAGCATTAAATTAATAATATTTTAAATTTAGTTTAACCATGAAGAAGACAAAACTATTAAAATGACAAGCTTGCTAGTAGTAACAGGAACAGCTAGTATCCACGATTAGTAAATCACATCCATATACTCGTAAGAATAAAAGCTCAAAAGCTCGGTTTCCATAAGTTTTTGCTGTATCCTCGACGACGCTCGCACGGCATACTAAACGACCACCTGATGCAACTTCCGTCCGCTGAGAGCTTCAAGTTTCTACGTTTTTGACGCAAAATGAATTTAATCTTTACACATATATATGTATATACTATTGACGCAGTTAAGATCTAATGTTTTTTTTTTCTAAATTTTAATGTAGTCGTATATGATATCCATCATTCTTTTTGCTTTTCAGTAGTCTCATCTACACGAAATTAAATATTAAATTACTTATATGTTTACTAGAGCTTCAAAAGTCTTTGTTTTGTTTCTGTAACCATGAAAGCCTATTTCAAGATGCAATACAAATAAATATAATATTATACTAATATAGCTGTAATATAGCTGTAATATAGCTGTAATATAGCAGTAATATAGCTGTAATATAGCTGTACATGTAACGCAATCCAAGCCAGGTTATTCCAAGTGTTTCATTCACCAATTAGCTATGTAAAGTACTAACTTAGAATGTTATTACTCTAAACACCATTAATGTCGTATCTACGATTTACAACTTTAACTTTGAGTTAAGTTCATCCAAAGTATACCTTATCCCTTCGCAATACGTGGTATAACATGTGAATTATGCATATGATGATTTTCTATACGCATTCATTGTGCGGTGTGGTGAAAACGTATGATATTCCCACGAAAAAAGGAAAACTTACGGTACTTGTGTGTGTGTGTGTGTGTGTATGTATGTATGTGTGTCTGTTTGTATGTAGGTATTTCGAAATATCTCGCAACAAGCGTTATTGCAGTGGAAGGTCACTGTTGGGTGTAACATTTAACAATGGAAAGCAATTTTTTTTTAATATCTTTTACACGCCATTTTGCAGCAGGTAGAGAAAACTAAGTGAGATATCACCGAGTTGAGATATTGAATCATGTATAGCAGAGCTTAATACTAAGTTTTATTTTGTAAAATTGAAACTAATTCCATTAAGCTTCCCAGTAATTATGTCAAAATGGCATCAATGGTAGTAGATGTTAAATAAATTTACATTAAAACGAAATTGTAGAATATGTATTTAGCTGTAGTGCACTCCATGTGATCTCATACAACGTAGAGCCGTTCGAATCATTGGGGACCCAATGATCTGTAAAATGCTTGACACTTTGGCTTTACGTAGATATACTCCTCGGTGCGTGTTCTCTACCGCATTTATTGTAGGGAGTATTCTGAAGATCTGTTTGACCTGTTACTTGTCACTGAATTTTCTAAGCGCACAGTGTGTAACACGCATAAATATCATCCACACCACCTGGATATGTGGCAACCCACTACTATGCGGTTTCGTCCACGGAACTTGTTTCCAGGTCGATATGAAATGGGCACCTTTAAAAAGCGCGTACATCTCCACCTTAAAGGTCGGCAACGCACCTGTAGCTCTTCTGGTGTTATACGGGGTCGTAGGCTATGGCACTTACCATCAGGTAACCCGAACGCTTTGTTAGCCTTGTCTTTATGCTCATTAAATACGTAATAAATATATTTTTTACTGTAACTTACGTAATAAAATACAATAAATACTATCGTATTAAATAAAATTAATAATTATATGTTCAAAATTTATATTACCATATTTAACATAATATCTCATCATTTTATACAACAGACGTTTAGCTTGGCCACTTCCATAAAACTACACGTTTTTGCTTTTGAAAATCAAAATCTAGACCGAATTTTAAAACCGGTATTCTTCATTAATATAACAAACACGTGCCGGAACGTTTTTGACGTCTTTATCTGAGGAAGAAAATCAACTTAAGAGTTTTTATAATATCTTTAATAAAATCTGAAATTATAATTCTTAGCACTAAGAACTCGAATGCGAGATGCGACGCCGCGCCCTGTTGGACACTATAGCTTATTTCGTTTTTACTTTTACGTTAATGTCTGTAGTAATATCGAAACTAGCTATTATTTGACCTATTCTTATTTTGTAAACATGACGGGTTGTGGGATCAATTCCGACTCGAGGAAATTAAATATATTTTAATTTCATGTAGAGGCCGTAGCGTTAAGCGTTGTTCTCTTTGACAATTGTGTTTGGGGTAAGATAAGTGAAACTAAGTTAAGTTTTAAGTTCTTCGCTCTGGCTCTGGTTCTCGCGGCGTTGAGTTGCCACTCAATACGTAATGCCTCAATAATTTGGCTGAAAGTGGAGAGTTTAAATGTGAATGGAGTGTCGTAACACTAAGTCGCCAGGTACCCTATACCTGTCCTGCTTCGTGTGGGATAAAGCAAGAAGATAAAAAATTACATTTCAAGTTAACTCCAAACAACGACGTATCTAATATTTTATCGTTTGTAACCAGACAATAAATCTAGAAAACAATTATAATATATATTATCTGAAACATAGTAGAAGAAATAAGGAAAAACGTCGACACGGCAGGTTTTTGCGTTCCATGACTACGTAATTAGCTGTGCGGCGTGTAAAAACTGTCGAGGAAAATCTTTAGGTACATATATTATATACTTAATTATTATGATTATTTATGTTTTATATGACGTTTCTGAAGGTGTTGTGGTTGAATCAAGTGCCAAGTTGAATTCAATTAATCTAATTGTACTGTAGCGCGGCGTTAAGTTCCGCCACTCAACCCGCAAAGCCTCCAGAATTCGGAAAAGTGGGGAATGGAATGTCCTAACACTAGGTTCTCTCTGATTACCCTGCTGTGTGCGGGATACAACATGAAGCTGAAAAAAAAATAAGGGACCCATATAAGAAAGTGTAAATATATTTATTTTTATTTTCGATTCCTCTACAAGCTACCTTCATCGACGTCAATTTAATTTAATCTGACAATAATGATGAGTGGAGATAATCATGAACTAAAGCGGATTTGGTGATCAGCGAAAATACTTTTCAGCTACAAGAGCGTAGTTATTTTTTCACTTAAAATCTAATAACTCAACGGATATAATATGGTCTGTGCCCCTTTTCCATATGAATTTTATTATTAATTATCTACATTTTAATTTTTTAAATACATTTTTACCATAAACCTAAGGTTAAATGATTCGTAAACATTTTTTTTACTTTGTTTTTTTTTAAATACCGCTTACCGCTATAACGCTAGTATATTTGAGCCTGTAATTAAACAAATGACGACAAATTAAATTGTTTTTAGCTAAGCTACGAAATTTGTATAATAATTAAGTTTTCATTATATTTATATTTAAAACATAATTGACGTCATGTATATGTTATATACTTGCTGTAAACGATTTTAATAATTTAACTAGTTAATTAAAATATATGAGAAACGTAAACAAAATGACGATTGATTTAATAGTAGTTGTAATTTTCCATTACATGTAGAATATTAAAAAATATATATATAATAATAGTTTTGGTCTGTGTACGGATTTCAAGAAATTATTTTGTTCTCGCTTATAGATATTGTTTTTAATAACCTAAAAATGATATTCCACTAGATCTAATTGAGCATAAATTTTAGTTAAAAATAGTGAATTCAGAATTTAAACAACAGATTGCGCAATATATCCAACATTGGCAATATGTACCAGCGCCAGTACCAGTGCAGAACATCTCGCGATGCGCTCGCGCAACCGAATCGACCGGATCTTGCCTCAACCTCATTAAAGATTCTAGGTCGTTGCAATCGTTAATTAGCTGAGATAAGTGCGGTATTAATTGTGTACGCCATTGGAGTTGCTATCGCGCCATCTATCGTTTCGTTTTCGCTTCAATTATTTTTTTTCGATTAGTGTTGCTTTACGTTGTTTTTGCCTAAAGTTTGCCAGTAAGACATTTAAATAAATAATATTTCTATGTTTAGTGATTATTGTTCAAGGTTTGAATCGCTACTTTACAAAGCGCAAGCGCGGCGTTCAGTTCTGCCACTCAACACGCAATGCTTCCAGAATTCGGCAGAGTGTGAAGTGAGGAACTGAGTGTCTTAACACTAGGATCCTTCTACCTATCCTGCTGTATGCGGGATACAGAGTGGCGCTGATTTAATTTTTTTGGATTTGATTTAAAAGTCATCTCAATATTTTTGAAGAAGAGCTAAAAAATCCTACGTAGAGAACAGTTAATGTACCTATATACTTACCTTTTTTAAGATTACCTGGTACTGATAGTAGTAGTGCAGTTCAGAATCTTACCTGAAAAATAAAAATTTAAAATTTAAAATGGTCTTACTTTTAGAAACTACGTTCATGATGTGAATGATCAAAAGCAATAAAAAAGCAGATAGAAGCCTATCGTCATGTCACAAATACAAGTTATCACTTTGACTTCGGAAATTAAAAAAAAATAAAATATATTTCTTAAGATTAACGTTGTAAATTTTCTAAAAATTATACTAGAAAATAACCAGGAAATTTCCAAATTCCACTGATCCGAGGCCAAAGTAGGCTTCAAATTCGCACCGCGCCGCAACGCGCGAACGCGTCTTGCGAAAACAGAACGGATATTGCCAGCCATTGGCTTTTCAATTTCGCCCGTTAACCGGCCACTTCCGGCGGCCGCTTTGTTTCAGTTGGGCAACCGGATTGGGCGGCAAGGCGTTAATTTATACCAACTAATTTACATTTATTTACATAAATTGATAAATAATGATTGACGTTGCGATGTTATATATGTGTCTTTCTGGCAGAGATGAAGAAAAGAAATTATCAATAAAAGCTGTTGCTACAAAATAATAATAATCATTATATAATGTAATATACTGGAAAGATACATATGTATACAAAGAAGTAATTATATACATCAAACGTGCAATTAAGATCTAAGAAATAGCATCGAGTTAAATAAGTGGTAATTTTTGTATTAATATAAAAATTTTGAAAGTTGTGTTGATTTTTTAGTTGTATACAACAACAAGCGTCAGTATCTACAAGAAGTAGAATAATAGGTTGGTAGAATTCAAAACAGCATTTGACTTTATTGGAACTTTTAATAGCTTAATTTAAGCCTATGGCAAAAAAAATCAATGTGCCATGCATTGAGACGGCACATGACTCTAAATGCGAAAGAATCGATTGTGAATGATTTTTTTTCTGTTTTGGTAGACAAAAAACAGCGCAGAATGCTATCCCTCAATGCATTCCCGTTCCAGCATCAGGATTTCTATGCCTACCCCGCATTTACTAAAATTTCCTAAAATATTCGTAATTCAATAAATTTCCTCTACATTTGACAATTACCTGTACTATTATATTAAAAATGAACTAAAACAATATAAAAGAACATTAGAAACACAATCTAGAATACGATTTATCACGAGCTCTGTATCCGAATACTCGCAGACCGCTCCCGCCTAACTGTCGGTCACGGGTCGCGGCCCTCAATTACCGTGACCACCCACCCGTTACGTATTTCTATCTGTGCTTCATTTCATTGCTTTGTAGCCGAGATTTTATTTTGTTTTGAACATAAAAAAGATCAGCTTCACGCTGTATCCCGCACACAGCAGGATAGGCAGAGGGAACCTCAGTGTTAAGACACTCTGTTCCTCATTTTCTGCGGAATTCTGGAAGCATTGCGTGTTGAGTGGCAGTTACAAATATTTTGTCTTCCTTTATTTTATATGGATTATTAAAAGAAAAAAATGCGATTTGTTGGCATAAATCCTATAGGTGTTATTCTACTACTTTAGTTATTATTATTTGTTATCTGTCAGTCTCTTTTCTCCGTAAATTTTCAGCAGCACTACTGAATATAACGGACTACTGCAAAATAGTTTAATACTAAATTAACACTATTATTTCTGTTTAAGAGTTTCGTAGAAGCTGATTTATATAGTAAAGTACATTTTCAGTTGTACATAGTAACAAGTAATTATTTAAATTCAAATAACATTTAAATTCTTATGTATTATAATATACATAATATTGTAATTTTAAAATAAATTTTACCTTGAAAATGAATAAATTTTTATTATACTTTTAACCTTAAGCAAAATTCAGACTATTAAATTGAAATTATAATTTAATTATATATTTTTTTCAGTTCCACACTTCCCGCTGAATTGTGCAGGCTTTATGCAATGCGCATTTCAACGCCACGATTTGTCTCGACAGAATTAATGAATATATTAAATATTTTGTGTCCTCAAGTGAGAATTGAACCCACAACCTCCCGCATAAAATATATTAAAATCTAAATAATTTTTGAATATTCATGATACTTTATAAATGTGCCTAAACTTTTGGATACAACCTTCTCGTCACGCTTGAAGACCATCTAAATGTTGTTTTTTCTTAATATAAATTACGTATATAATACATACATGTAGCAAGTATATGCTTTATATATTAAAATATAATTATATATTCAAAATTTTCTTGAAATGTTGAATATACTCTAATGTTTTATATATTTTTTATTTTATTGGTTTTAATTTACAAAAATCAAAATATGTATGAATAAGTTAAGAATATTTATTCAAATCGCTCTTCCCAGTAAAATGTCTCTAATTATTTCGAAATTGTCTTAGTTCTCTTTAAACATATCTTGTTTTTTGAGCAGAACAGAGCCTCATTTCATAAATAAACGATAAACCCCTTTTTATATATTTGAAAATTTATTCTACCACTCAACTCGCAGTATTCGAGACATTGCGTACTTGAATTGAGTGAAAAGGGATATCTCAATCCCATTCGGATAGCATGCGGGTATAAAGAGAGAAATTACAAAAAAACACGCGTAAACTATTAAAAAAAACCTCAATTAAAAAAAAAAACAAGAGCTCAATACGCATAAGCTATATTTATTATTAACCAGTAATTAAGCGTCATGAAATAATGATATCATGAACCTTATATGGCAACACCAGCATTTAGTGGGAAAAACGGCATTTACTTCATGAGCGAGTTAAACGTGTTCTATTGAAAAACGTTGGTTTTTTTTTTATAAAAACTACACATAAGAGAGCGATCTAAGCCAACCAGAGATTCTAATAGATGTGTGCTGTCCAATCGTGTTAGCTCAGTATTCTTGGTGACTTCTATGCAATTATAGGAGATGGACGCGTGGAAAACTTCTTGGTAGTGTCTATTCTCTTTGTATTTATTTTATTTGGGTGATAATTATAGATAGCAATTGATCATGACGCAAGTTATAGAACAGTGTATTTGATATTTTGTTTACGCATAGCTGGGCTGAGGGAGAGGAGTTCTATTCTCTATTTTCTGATTAATTTTCGAGAAATTGTATGTAGAGAAACGACGCGGAACAGTCATTCCACGGATGGAAATTGAATCCACAACATTCACGTATACAGACATACACTAAAACTACTTACTTTACATATTAAAATATTTTTTTAAAACTTTGTTGATAAGAGGACAGGCACATTTATCCCATTGATATCTAGTTTTCAGTATATATATGGAATATTACATAGAATATACTGTAGTTGTAGTATGTATTCCCATGGGCACGTATACGCCACGCGTGGCTAAGACCGCGCCTTCGCAGGATGCCACCGACATTTTATGTCTTTTTTGTCCCCTACTTGATGAGATCATGCTGTTTTTATATTTTGCCTTAAACCGTTTTCAATTGAAATAATATGAGATTTTTTTTTACTTTTTGTTCTTAGTTTAGTAGTTACGTATGAACTCTAGCAATGTTTAAATAAATAATTTTTCGTATTTTCCCTAATTTTAAGATCTTCGGGGGGTTTGTTGATTTGATCTGCTCTATCGCCTGCAAGGCATCTCCATGGCAATAGTAAAATATATTTTTTTAATTAAAAAAAAAACTATATCATTTACAATTTTTAATTATTAAACGTAACAGTATAATTGTGTAATTAGTTACAAGATTTATACCTGTATTGTTGGTTTTCCCAATGTTTTTATACTTATATGTATATGTTAAAAGCGGAAGCGCCGTATATAATTGTGAGTTATAATTTGTTAAATTTTAATTTTTATAGTTTAACAAAGCTGTGTAGAGCAAAATTTAAAATAAATAGGTACATTATATAATAAACTTACATGGATGGACACGAATTTGCACACAATATATAGTGGTTGTTCCAAAAAATATAGATCGTAACGTATTTTGTAAATATTTTAAAGAATATACAGATAAGTAATTAATGTTCTATACATATTTCTATTTTAATGTGGAAGAATTTGCTTGGTTATAGGCGCTTATCTCTGGATCTAGATCCAGGTTAGAATATTAAAAGAAACTTACGCTGAGTAATCTATCCTATCTAATGTTAATAGTTTTAAACTTCTAGTTATTTTATGTTATCTGTCTATAATCTAATGATATTTCGTAATTGAGTGGCAAACAGACAAACGGACAAATGTTAACATATAAAATATATATTTTTTTCATTATAAAAAGTAATCTACAATCGAAGCCGAGCGTGGCTATATATATATATATAATTCGTCAGTGGGCGGCGGTTGTCACTAAGATTAATATTCCGTTTAGTGTACTGAATTGACAATCGTTTAATGTATTTGATGAATGTTTAACTGTTCGTTTGAATATTAGCATACTGTCTTTAATAATTTCAATACATTTGTATTTTTTCTTAACAATATACTAGTGTTGTAGCAAAAAAAAATAAAAGCAAAACTTTTATAGAGCTTACACATCAGATAACACAAAAGCTAAAATTTATGCAGGTAAATATATTGTGTATAATTTAGCTATAATATAAGCAGATCCGTCCGCCTATAATATAATAACGACTGTAAGCCGCTTTTCGTCGTTATTTGATATATATTATTATAATAGAATATCAAAAAATTGTGGTCGTCGAAGTTCAGAAGAAGAAATTCGGCAGAAAGTGGGGAACGGAGTGTCTTAACACCGAGGTTCCCTCTGCCTACCCTGCTGTGTGCGGGATACAGCGTGAAGCTAAAAAAAAAAGTTGTGGTAAATCAAATAGCGAAGTATTTGAATCTCGTGTCAATCGGTGAATGAACTGTCTAAAGTTTTACATACGTTTTTTGTACGCCCATACTCTATTCGATCATTTATCATTTAGAGTAGGGTTACCATTAGCATAAATTTAATTCGGATAAGTGTTACTTGTATATTTAATATGTATAAATATTTCTTTCCTTACATTTATAATAAAAAGACTTTATAAGTCTAGATCACATAATAAAAAATGAAGTTTCAATTAATAGTTTTGAAATGAAAAGGATTCTGTGTCCTGTTGGATATATTTTTATTAATTTTTATGTATCTTTATTATTTATATTAATTTATTATATTATTTAATTTTTATAACTAAAAGTTTTAACATGATATATATTAAAAAAATTTATCTAGTTTTTATACATTTTTCTTAATAAGTATTTTTCTTTCCTAAGTGTGGCATATTTTATCTGTCTAATAATAAAAAAAAAATTCGATAACGTGACGTGGTGCCCCTATTCAGTATCAATGAAATCGGTCGGCGCAGTACAATTATTGGGACAGCATGCATATATATTTTGACTATTAAAATAAGATTTTATCAATTATAATCTCTAATCCCTTGACATAAGTCTTAAATTACTCAGATTGTATTTCGATATCCGCATCAATAGTTGTTACTAAGGAGTACCGGTTTGTTCATTCATAGAATCGTGTGTACATGTTATATGACATTTTTTTTTGTTGCCAGCCTTTGTGACAAAAGGTTAGTAGTAGAATGTAAGTGTGATAATTGAGGGTGTTTGACGGCGAGTGGTGGCGAGTGGCAAGCGGAGAGCGGAGAATCTTAACACTAGGTTCCATCTGTCAATCCTGCATACGCGAAATTAAGTGTAAAACGGAATAGCTATATTTTAGGAGAGATGTACAGTATATTGTGAATAGTGGATAATTGTGAATATATGTTGCCAGTTGTGCCATATGTGTTGCCAGGTATGGAGCGATATCCGTATTTTATTAAATATTTACTCGAATATATTGCGATGGAAAAGAGAAATATTCTATATGAGAATATCACGTAATTTCTATAGAGCTTACGCGATTCAAGCGATCAACTCGATCATCAGCAGCATATATCTTGGTTATGTACAAAAGCGTACCTATAGAATCTCCTCCATTAATAGGTACATACATACATAGCATTACGGTAGTCGAGTTATAATTTCTTACAATTAGAGAGCGATGTAACAGAACATCGCGTCGGTGATGTGGGCGGTGACACGTCCGGTGTTAAGAATGTTTAAATATTGACTAGTACAGACAAAGAAATCTTTCATATTAATAATATAATTATACATTTAAAAGAATACCTCCAGAATACAGTGGAGAGTGGGAAAAGATAATATCTTAATGGAAATAGAGTGTCTTAACACTTGATTGTCAGTTGTGCTATCGATATACACTCTGTTTCTATCCAAGACACTCGTTCCCCACTTCTTTCACATTTATCCATAAAAAATATATATATAATATAATAATTTAATATTTAGCTCGATGACTGTACAGTGTCAAAAACAGTTTATCATATTCAATTTATAAAGCTGCCCGCCCAAGCTTTCGTGTCATACCTATTCAAATGCATATTATATATCTTATAGAGATTTGTAATAACTGTACATTTTTATTAACACTTTCTATTTGATTCTTACTTACAGAAATGTAACCTATCACATTCTGAACTGACGAACCTAATGTTTATATATACTACCTTACTTTGTGACAAATTTTGGAGGCTTCACTTATTGAGTGGCGGAACTCAACGCCGGGCTTTGCCAAAACCTCTATAACTTATCATTTTAATATTTAAAAAAAATGTTTTTTTTTTAAATGATCAAGGCATAGGCCGAATTGGCATAACGTACTTTACTCAAAGTTATGTTTTTCTATAAATTTTCTTGAACTGGAGAAGAGCGGAGTTCAGTTTCGGAATCAGAACACAGACGTCTCAATAGTTCTGACACTAACTAAAATAAACAGCAAGAATATATTCATATAATTTTTTTTAAATGAAAAATAATATTTAAATGACCAGAAAATTTTATTTTCAAGTAATCTTTTCCAATTTCCATTTGATTTCAGAAAGCACGATTAAAGAATTTTCTAATATAATATATAATAACATTGGTAGTTCCGTTAGAGTGTGCGTGGAAGTTTAATATTTTGTGTTGTATTAAGTACATTGTAAATCATATAAGCGTTTTATGCGACTTCACTCGAGTTTATTGCTCTGTGTACCGTCGGCAATTTAAATTATTATTATTGTTACAACGAAAACTTGTTTAACTAAAAAAAAAATTGTTCAAATGTCACTTTGAGTGCTTGATGAAAGATACAGCATGAAACTGATTTATTTATTTTTTAATAATATATTTTAAACTTATTCTACACTATTTTTAAAAAGATTTTATCACCATATTTTTTAATACAAGTGAGGTTTAAATATGTAATTTAAAATACGACTATTGTTGTAATTATTAAAATTTATAAACTCAGTGTGAAATATAACATGTTATTTAAATTTTATGATATTTAAGTCCATGTAATATGTGCGAGGGACCTCGGTGGAAAATTACAATCCATATTAGAGGTTCATTTTCATAAAAAAAAATAATTAATTTATAATAATAATGACCAATAAAATTATTAAACTTTGATACGATTTTTTATGCTTACTTAATTTCACTAGTAAATTACTGGGTTTGTGAGCATATCGAATCATTTTGTATTATTGTGGTTAGTTTTTTGTCGCACCGTAATTATGTTAAATCGTTTACATTAAAGTACACGAGGCGTTTGAAAAAATTAAAATAATGAGAAATAATAAACTAATAAATAAATTGAGAATGGAGTGTGTTAACACTAGGTGCTACGTAACCCTTTGCCTACTCTGCTGTGTGGGGGATACAGCCTGAAGTTATTTTAATTTTTATATATTAAAAAACATCAAATATTTTTGTTTCGGTCTGTACCAATAAAGTCGAGTTGGCGTGCGGTTACATTTCTGCGTAACAATTTTTCCTCAGAGTCAGCCCTCGAAGCTTTGCTATAAACATGTATATGTGTATATATATTGCTTTAAGAAAGTTAGACCAGTGAGGCCAGGCGTGGCGCAGAGGCACAACCGTACGACTAAGCGCGACAGATTGCGAACTCAAAAGTAAAAACATCTTTAGTTTATTTAAATAAAAAAACTGTCAAATATGTCTGTTTAAGCATGACAATAGGAGTGCTATTAATATTTTATCCAATTATATAATAAAGTATAAAAGCAACAAAAAGTTAATTCATAATATCGTCAGTCATCGTAAGATAGACGTCGGGGGTCGAACTTGTGAAAGTCATGCTTCACATATTATAGATTAGGCGCGTTGTGGACGACACTATAATTGGTGTCCCGGGACTCTGTTCGTTTTGTTCGGAATTATTAAATAATATTATATGTAGTTAGAAAAAAAGGTAAAAAACACGCTTTTCTACGCCGATTGATAGCTACAAGTACTGTACAAGTGTGTGTTCATCAGCTGTATTCTAGTGTTAAGACACTCCGCTCCCCACTTTCCACCACCTCAGCGATTTCCTCGAGTGGGAGTCGTACCCACAACCTGTCGCGTTTACAATCGCACTTGTGACTCTGCGCCACGCCTGGCGTCATGTTTATTATCGTATCACCCAAACTGTCAAATCTTACGTTGCTATAATTATTATAAATGGATCATTTTATTATTTTTTTTTAGGCAAAAAGTTACAATTTGAACAAAAAAATGATAACACTCACGAATTTTCTGCATTTATCTTGAAGACATTCATTTTCTACTATCTGCCTATTTAAAATCAATTGCGCAGCAGTGGCGGAACCGTGCACTAAATAAGAACCTGGAGTATTTTGCAAGTATCAAGAAAAATAGAAAAGAAAAGATAGATCTAAATTTTAATATTAATAATATATTTAAAAAATATTATGGAAATAACCAGGCGTAATATTGAATTTATCATAGTAAATGGCTGTGTTGTAAATGATGGAACGCAACAGTTAATAAGGTAGCACGTTTATCACGAGTGATGGATACGCGAGGTGCTGATATCGTCGACAAATAGTTGAAATAGTGACGTCCAGATATATCGACAGTATTGTAATGTATCGATATATGTAGTAAGTATTTTAATGCTAATATATTATTATCATTTAAGTGTATCATTCTTTTTATTTTATAAGTAAAGATTTAGTTATATCGCTAAATAACTGTCAAAATATAACTTAATTATTAATATTTTTACAGTAAAATCGATATTATTACATCGCTATTCTATGCTTAGTAGATATCCTGTAGGTCGGAGCTCGTTTCATTTGTCACGGCTGACACGAGTGGTGTCCACAGAGCAGTCCTTACTTTTAATTTTAAATTAGAATAGGTTATAAGCTTTTTTTTATTTGTTTAACTTCCTTTTTTTTTGGTATTGTATAAAAGTATGTTTTATTATTTCTGTTTATATATTTAAATATTCCTACAAATATATATAATACATAATTATGTGTGATTAATTATTAATAAACCAAATAAAAAAAAAACTATGCATAAAAAAGTACAATTTTAAACGTTCTAATAATCTAAACAATGTCTACATGAAATTATATCACAAAACACGGCAAGTACAATAATATTTTCGAAACATGCCAATCAAATCGGTAATCTCTTGAAATCCCGTCCCTAGAAAGCCATTACTCGGAACTGTTATCTGTACACGGGTCCATCTCTCATATTTGGACCGCACGGGAGGCTGACGCGATAAGGGATTAACTCAAGCTATTTATCATCTATTTCTTTTTTATTCTACCCTCACTACCGTTTGAGTTTGACCAACGACGGTGACAGACTAGAAATAATTCTTTAGATTCATTTTGTTATGTAACTTTATAAATTTAGTGAAAAAAAATATTATAATAAAACATAATGTTTAAGGAGCATATTTTTAATTTAGTAATTTATATTTATTGTGTCGATTTCTTCAAATCATCCGTGGTTTTTCCTTTAAATATTCTGATATGACGCTGGCTTCACGCTGTATCCCGCACACAGCAGGGCAGGCAGAGGGAACCTCGGTGTTAAGACACTCCGTTCCCCATTTTCTGCCGAATCCTGGAGGCATTGTGTTGAGTGGCAGAACTAAACGCCGCGCTTTGCCTCGACACCAGAGCAAATCGAACCCATAACCGTCGCGTTTACGCGCGACACCCTTGTACCACTGCGCCACGACGGAAACTATTAATAGTGGAACTATTTAATTTATATTATTATCACACATTATTTATATATATCTCACTATCTAGTCAATAAACTATTCTCATTATAAAGATAATTGTCCAATAATACAAACACAAGTAATCGACATTAACGTAACGTGTAAACAAACACTGTTCTAGTTTAGAAGCTATACAATCGAAGAACCGTCTCAAAACCGTGACAGTCAGATGAAGATATAATAGTTAACAATAAACAGTTAAATCTAACTATAAACTACTGGGAGACATCTATATTGCGTAATGTAGACAATGCTTAAGTTCACTGTTACACCTCTCACCGATCAATGGTAGATAGGTATCTCGTGAAAACAGCTGATTCAAACAATGAAAAACAAATGAAGCCATTTAAATGAAAGCTACAAGTGAATGAACGATACACCTTGAGGGACTCCTGATGTTCGCAACACTCGTATAAAAGAACAATGCCCTATTGTTGTCGGCGACGTCATACGGAATATGGGTCAGAGGCCCAAATGTGCTCAGCTGGTCGTGGGAGCAGGATTTTGAGTGACCTCCCGTGCCATTTTACCGGTTTAGTAGCGGAGGTCAGGCATCGCTGGCTTATCTTTATGACGTGACGTGTATTCTTAGACTAATTATGTATTGGCTATTTTTTTCTGTTTCGTCATATTTTTCCTATTATTTTATTAGAATTACGGACAGACCTTAGAATATTGTCTTATATTGAATAGTGCTTTAATATACTAGCACAAAAATTAAGTACCAAGTCACAAGTTAGCATCCATGTATTAAATAAAAATGCATATATAAAAGTTTTTTTTTCTGGAAGCATGTAAGACGATAGGTTTACATACACATGTAAGTCTTTTTATTAATTCGAAATAATTTTTCTGATTATGACACCCGACATTATGCACAGCGGAACTGTCAGTCCAAGTTCCTTTCTGAGTTTGAGTGGTGAATGTGGTCGATGTCGGTGACTCCTCGAATGACTGACACAATGAATGCCCATCACTACTGGACGATCTTTGTCCTCACATCATGAGAACTTTTGATTTGGAAACATAATATTGGAGATAATGTAATTTCCGTCTTACTATTGTGTTTATTTTAATATTTATATAAATATAATTCTGAGATATTGTTATTTAAATAATATCACGTTTAATGTTTCATTTATTTTATTTTGGTAGTGTGTAAGTAATTGTGAATTGGAATTTAAATCAATGAATTCTTTGATAAAGCACTAAATACGCTACAAATAAGATATCTTTGGAAATCATAATTATAATAGATTGTTATAATTGATATTATTTTTAAATAAATATAGAAAAAATAAAAGCAAGAAAAAAAAACCAAAACGTTAGCCACTGTGGTATTCTCGGTCCAGTCCACATCGAATGTGAACGGCCAGGATCGACACAATGCACATTGTTTGCTTAGACCGGCGCAATTATCTCCACGTGCTCGTGTTTACCAATTGTTCTTATCTCTAGCCGTCCTTGAGGCACCAAATGACATCCGTCAGATCTCATTGAAGTGCGCTGAATGAGTGACTAATTTTTGCTATCTTTTTTGGCAGATGATGTTTTACTTGTTTATGTATGCTCGATATTGTTTTTTTGGGAACGGGGTGTCTTAAAAATAAGTTCCCTATGCGGTGTACAGCGTGAAGCTTAAACATTTTTGTTATTTAAGTTTTTACATTTTGGTGGGTAGATGAAAAAAAAAATCTCTTTTAGGGACATTGTTTTATTAAGTCATGTAAAAACAAGTAAGTACGTTGAATATTCACTACGACCAAGTTAAGTAGTAATTAAGCAATTAAGACTATTAATATTGTGAAGTATACTACTATTTTCAACTAGATATTTTAAGGATTTTTTTTATATAAAAAAAAAACATTAATTATTTATTGATTAAATTATTTTACATTTAAGAAATAAATTGTTCACTGTAAGAGAATTGTAGTAGTTTCACCACTTTTCAATTTTTGACAAATCACCTACGCAATATAATTTAAATATATCCATTGCGTAGAGTCGAGAATGAACCCATGAAGAATGAATCACCGCGCTACAACCCGACACTGTTCCGCTGCACCACGACCGCCTCCGTACCAAGAAAATTGTGAAGTATTAAATTTCAAAGAAAACTTTATCCACGCGTTCGCGCTAGGCGTTGTTTATCTCTAGGCCTCTTGCTTTCAATTGAGATCTAATAGATACAATTCACTTGTCTTGTTGAACGAGAGACTGCGACAGTCTGGACATTATTATGTTACAGTGTATTTTTTGTACGATAGGTACTATCTATTTCTATAACATAGCTTATCTTTCGAACAGATTTTTCAACTATCGCGAAATCATAACAGTAGTATGTACGATTTTTTTAAGGCTTAAATACAGAATTATTATTTACCGATATTTCATATAATAATGGACTACTTGCCAATATGCTAATATTTTTAAATGCTAGTTTTTTACAAGTTCTGTTATTGTAGGGCCTAGGTCACAAATTGTAACGGTAGCTTGTGGTTACGGGACTGCTCGTGAGTTCAACATTTTATTTCGCCGTTTCGACAGCCTTCTTGATGAACGACCGTAAAATATTCCAATATAATTTGAAATATCCATTTAAGAAATCAGCTCGAAGGTACAAGTCACTAATGGTTTGTGATTTTTCTTAAATAAGTCAGAGTATCATATTTAATTAATGATTAAACGTATAGCTTCATATTCTATCCTTACATATAATAAAAATGTAAATAATCGCAAAATATATGAGAAAATCGTTGAAAAAATTTGAGGGCGTCTATCTAACTAATGAGAATGAAGCAAGTAGAATTAGAGCTTTCTAACTAAATAATGAAAATCAGATAATGTTACTAGTTAATCTCATGTTCTATTATCATTAAACAAGCAAGGTGGTTCTATAAACCACCAGATTACGTGAAAATGAAATACATACTATAGATAAACATAGACACTTCAAATTCTACAAAGTTGATCTAAACACATTAAGTATAACTTATTATCGTTAACAATGATAGGTGTACATGTATTATTACACTTATTTCTTGAAGAGCTTAAAAAGCTTACCTCTATATTTATATATTATTTACTCGATACATTTTACGTTGCTCAACATTATATAAAAAAGTCAGAAATTTTATCCTTTAAGTTTAGGTACATTTTAATTTAAATTTTGTTACCACTCATGGGTACGACGCTACCACAAAGGTGAAAAAACATGTAAATGTCATGAGCTGACGAATTTATTCGTACGTCACTGCAGCAAAATCATTGGATTTGCTTTTACGATCATGTTATGGCGTGGCTTCTTAAAACTTATTGGCAGAACGTAACTCACCTTTCGTCTTATTTGATACTTTTTAGTAGCTGTCAAGACGTGTCATTTGCATATACCAAATGGTAATAAAAAGTTGGTTAACACTTATATTACAAATTATTTAATGTAAAAGTCTTCAATTTATCACAATAAATTGTACAATTTTTAATATAGATATTTTTGATCGTATATATCATGAGAAATTCTGTCGAAAACGTACCGTAGTTGTCACAAAATATGATCTAGAACGCTTCAAAAAATTACAAAAATCCTTCGCAGAACCGATCGAATTATCTTCGTGGATTTTACATCGTTTTTACGATGGCAACACTGTTGCTTGATTTATTGAGTTTCATGCTAACGGCGTGAAGGCGATTTTGAAATGGCAACATTCTATATATTCTGATGATTTCGCTTGGTACTTTGTGTGATTTTAAATGCAACACGTACGTTACTACCCAGTGTTAAGGATTTTGAACTGTCTGTCTTTGAGTCAAGTAACTTTAGAAAAAAAAATGGTTAAATTACCAATTATGGTAATATATTAAGGTATTTTTCACATAACATTTTTAGATTGACGCAATATTCTTTGTACATTTGAAATCTTCCTTTACTGAAATATTTTTCAAATATGACATATTTGAGAAAATTAAATATTACTATTATTCATTTTCATATATTAAAAAAAATAATTTAAATTTATAGCATTCTGTATCGAGAAAAGGTAATTCTCGCGTCATAGCGCCCGTACCTAATCGACGAGTATTGAGAAAGGTGAGCGTTCACCGTTGTATATTATACATACATATGTATATAGTTAAGTCAACTGTTATGATATACGGTCCAAGAAATTGCTGAGCCTATCAGGAAATCTTACTCTGATGAGTTTTCACTAGATCCAGACCGTATAATATTGGCATGCTGTATTATAAATTTTCCCTTCCATCTTAAATTTGCTTAGGGGATGAATTTCGTAATATCTGTTCTTGTCACAATCGTTTTCAACCATTGAATTTTATATGTGTATTAATTTAAAATATATTACAACTTCCACAACTAAATGCACCGCAAAAAGTGTCACAGTTAATTTAGGTTTAATAAGCTTCATAATTGTATAGAAATCGTTCTACAACGCAACATAAATTGTTCGATTATAGTATTATTATCAATAATCTGTTGTTGTTTTTTTTATCACTCTAAACAATACTTTATGCCCGATTTTTTTAACCTTCACTCTGTTTCCCGCACATAGCAGGGTAGGCACAGGGAACCTAATCTAGTGTTGAGACACACCGTTCTCCACATTGCGCTGCATTTTATAAGCATTGCGTGTTGGGTGCCGTAATTCGACTATTAATACGAATATTAATAAATAACAATTCATTTCCAAGAGTGGAAATCCAATCCACAACCATCGAGTTTACAGTCACAAGCTTGTGCCCCTGCGCCACGTCGGCCTTTTGCCTTGTATTACTTAAAATTTAATGTGTTTATATAAAATATATTTTTTATTTATTCAATTTTGAGCCCCGTGTGTCCCAGAAACGTCGGTGAGAAACCTGACGCCGACCGTTTTTGAGCAAAATATTGCACGTTAATTTAACACAGAACGCTCGGTCATTTGTGACATAAAACTTGCCTTTGTAGGGTCGCCATATAATAATATACAAATAAAATATAGATATTGTTTATTCTTAATTCATATAAGAAGGCTATAGTGTCGGAAAAAATACAAAGAAGTGGAAATATTTAAAAAATAACAGAATAGTTAAGAATTTTTATACATATATGACACTATTATTATTTTTATTTACTCAACGTTCAACAATAACCGGTATAAATATTATTTTTTATATATTGTATATTATAATAATAATATTTTTAAGCAATTATTTTTATTTCAATTGTATAATAACCTCTACTGTGAAATGGTAACCCTACTTAGCGTTCGCTTTACCTTTTTATAAGTTTGTTGTGGCACGTTTTGACGATTCCTCGATGAAATTCCTTTATATATTAAACGTAGCTTATACGTTCAAATATATGAAGAATTTATGACACGTTTCCTTTACACATATTAATGTTGAAGTTAATTAATACAAGTACTCGTGCCCTCTATTGCATTAAAACAACTGAGTGCATTGCGAATGCACGACAAGATATTATGAAGAAATCAGGAAACCTACTAAAAAGGAGACAGAAGAAGAAGAAAAAAGAAGAACGAATATTTAAAATAAATAGATTTAAATATATCTATTTTTTCATTCTAATGAACAAAACGCGGCGTTGAGTTCCGTCACTAGACATGAAATATTGCAAGTCCCTTTCCCTCTGCCCAGCAGAAATGCGGGAAATGCGGAAAAAAGCGTGAAGCTATTAAAATAAACTTGTACATTATTCCTCATTAATAATACTAAGATTGATATTCATTGATAAATTCGCAAATCGGTCTCATTACAACCATTGATCTTGAAGTCTAAACAGGCGTCGTGTTACCGTCCATGTTATATGTTAACAATAACATACGATATTAAAATATGGCCGTGAGAAGGTGGAATCGTTCTGAATGAATGTTTTTATTCTGATTCACCATTTCCATTTCCCCTTCATTGATATACCTATCCGAGCATTGAGCATTCGACATATGTATAATTTTATCAAATCAGCTTCACGCTGTATAACGCACACAGCAGGGTAGACAGAGGGAACCTAATTTTAAGACATTCCGTTCTCCACTTTCTGCCGAATTTTTGTAGGCATTGCGTGTTGAATGGCGGAATTCAACGCCGCACTCTGCCCCGACACTTTTTTTATCTACACACACATATATATATAATATAAAAAACGTATATATTTAAATATATATCTAAAAATCTATACTACGACATTAAGAATAATAAACACAAATCCAATTCGACATCTTAGCGTCAGACGTAAGTAACGTATAATAGAGCCAAATTATACAGCTATTATGATAACGACGCTATATCAATCAATTTTATACGGCTAAATAATTCGTCGCGTTTGTGGATTGTAACTACAAAATGTTAGTAGAAATAAATTAAACTTATATTTAATCGTATATAATTTTGAATTTGCTTATTTTACTTATATAAACTTCCTAATAAGAGAAACCAGATAAGAATCAGCAGTATAATAGTCTATTCCTGCTTAAGGTGCAAGTAAATTTTATTTCCTTAAGGTATTTTACCTTATAAAAATGAATTCAATGCAATCATTGCGATAAATATACATAAGAATAAATTCACACCACCACATTAGACTGTCCATCGCCTTTACAAATGCACATTAACACTTAAAGTGACTGAATATAGGGAGATGCAATATAATCACGCATTTTGTATGCGATGCGCAGGCGCAGGCACGACGATGTCCACCAATATGGACGCTAACTGCCAAATATTGATTTTTTGGGAAGAAACTGATCGCAAGTGATCACCTTTTCATTGTTTGCTTCTGATTTGAACGGATATCCCAAATTAAGTGAATAGGGTATAAATAACGGCACAAAATAGAAACTGTGGGAGGTCTTCACTTGTTTTTGATACCATTGATGAAAGTACAACTTAGTATTGTATGATATCATTTAAACGCAACACACTACCTAAGTGTTCAATAACACTTTCTTTCATGTATTTTTTATTTGAAATGTCTGCGTCGTATCCATTATCCAACTACTAAAACAAAATATAGTACAAAATTTTAATATAATATGTAATTTATGAAAACAATTCCATTATCCATTTCTTAGATGTTCTAATAGTGCATTTAGTATGCAGCGCGCGGTCGCATGCACGGTGGTATCCACCGGAATGGAAGTCTATCAAAATGTGATTATCCATTAATTAGACCTTATCGGATTTAAATCATTAATCTTTTAGTCTTTGCTATTTTTTTCTTTGCTAGGAGTGTTTTATGTTTAAGTTTGTGACTGCATAAGAATGCTCTACGGAGTTTCTATATTACAAAGTACAAATTTATTATTTTATTTAAATTATAAGTAGTCTACTACCATTTAGAGGCAATGTAGCATTCCTTCTATGCAATATCAAGCTTACATGTGATAGTAAACTGTCAAACGTAGAATCTATTTATACATATATAGACATAGGCTATAATATAGGCCTTTATAGGGACGCAACAGGACGCAAAAAAAAAGAAAATTTATATTAAAACGTCAATAACTGAGATAATTTATAAAATTATTGAACACAAAATTAAGAAGATACATAATATAAGAAGTAAATCTTATTAAGACATGCTAATTACGGACTATAAAGGCCATCTGTCCATACACGACGTGACGCGCGACGCGTGCGCAACGCACGGTGCATCGTGAATGGCGGGCCTTTGTCCAAGCACTCTAAGCACTGACAGGAACTAGTGTTAGACGTCGTACCATCAATATGAATGGACGTCTTGTCTAGCGCAAAAACTTAAAGTCATCATGTTTCAAATTAAACTTTATTACGTTAAATTACGTTTTCGGTGGAATATGTTGTCGTAGAATTGACAAGTTGAATATACTTATATAAGTAATATGAATTAATTTAAATAGTCCAGATAGAAAGAACAACGACTTTTGTAATAATCAAGTAAAAATGTTTGGTTCTTAATACATTTTTTAATGTTGTGATTGTATTTACTTTCTACATTAATAAAAAACATTTTTTAACAGAATTTTTAAAACTTCAAGTAATTTGTTGCCTACTGATACTCGTATCAGCTATTTTTTTTTTATGGAAAAGGACAAGGCAAACGAGCGTACGGGTCATTTTATGGTAAGTGATCACCGCCGGCCGAGACCCCGTGTAACACCAGAGGAACTACAGGTGCGTTACCCGCATTTAAGGTGGAGATACCCACTGTTTTTGAAGTTACCCAGGTCATATCGACCTGGAAACACTATCGCAGCATTTATAACATTTTGTTCGTAGTATCAAGGCTTGCATCGATCTCATGTTTAAGTGCCAGCATTTTAACTGCACAAGTCACGCGATGTTTATGTAAGACTAAGTAAATGAACAATTATAATCAATATTTCTAATAATTATTTCCATATTACAAATAATTTTATAAGGAACTCATGAAGATGTCCACACGTTTTATAATTATGTTTATGTGCTACAATAATTACAGCTCTGTATTACTCATTGCTAATAGGAAGAAAAATAAGCATAAACAAATAAAATAATATTAAAATATATTATTGAATTAGAATTGTAATGTATTATCTATGATAAAAGGACATGTTCTCACTGACTGAGGTAATTTTAACACATGTTTTTTTTGTAACGTGGACACTCATTAAGAAGGAATTTTGAAAAATTTTAGCCTCTTACTCTTAATTCGCCACCGATTTTTATAAAAATGTTAAATTCAGACTCTTAATATATTTCATTGGACACGTGTTTCGTGATTTTTTAGAATTCACCCCCCTAAACTGAACATTTCATACATATATTTAATAAATATTCGTACAGTTCAAGCGGGCGAAGCCGCCTAGGTCGGCTAGTAATTTTGTATTGTACAAAATAATGTTTGTGTAAGATATTATACTTTACAAAAAAAAAAGTGTAACACATGTAGTGTAACCGGGCTATATCTACTTAATATTAACAAATGATTTGATTTTGTAATTTTCTGATGGCGAACACATTTGACACTTCAGCTTCGTCCTCATTGAACAGACAGTAAAATGAATGGCAACTGACAGCACAGAATAAAAGAAACAACTGTATTAAGCCATACCTTTGTAACAGCTTTTCAAATTATAATTTTGTAAGACATTAATTCAACAAATTTGATCTCTATACCTACAACACTAGAGAATAATTATCGAGATGTCAGCATAAATATATAGCAGAGTTCTTCGAACCCAAAAATAAATAAGTTTCATTAAAGATCGCCATTCATAATCCGCCTACGTTTAACGGTACTGGTTTTATTCATGGAATAAATGATATTGGAGGCATATAATTTCGTCTTACATGGTATTTATGGTTGATTTTTTAATATAGTGAATATGATTGCTTAATGCTATAATAAAGATTGAATGTGAAATTAGTGTGAATGTGAATACATTATAAATATTGCAAACACATTATGTTTTACACCTCATATACCTTATGTCGATATTCCGATAGCATTGATCCAGATTTATATTTTATTAACTTTACTTTGTCAACAATTACATTTTCAACTTTCACTATTATTATATTATATATATTAAAATACTTTACTACACACAATAAGAGATACACATATTTTTCTTATAATTTTATTTTAATATTTGATTCCATAAGCACAAAAAAAATACAAAATAAACATATGGACAGTCTGTTAAGATTGAAAAAGTCAACTCAACAAATTCCTACGTAAGAGGCGTTCGAAAATTTAAAATCCGAATTCATTTGCAATTCAAAATGGACGACAAGGTGACGTAGCAGGAAATCGAGTTTATTCCTATGCTAATAACGCGAAGTACATACGTCAGTACATTTAATTAATGATTTCATACATGTGTATATTAAATATAACATAAATATGTTTTTTATATGTACCTACGTATGTAAAGTTAGGTATTGTGTATAATTTGAGCTGAAAAAGATGATAATTAAGATAGCTATATATATTTTTTATAATACGTTTATATTTCTTTCAGCACTACAGTGCTTTTCTAGAGTTTTGATGTTTTTCTCGCATTATTTACAATTAATTTTATTTATATGAATATAAAACGGCCTATATAATGAAACATTTTCTATTACAAATAAAAAATAAAAAAGAACTTTTAATTTCAATTTATATATTATCTGTAATATGTACAGTCACAGTCACTCAGGTTACAAGTCAGTCACTGTACATAGTTTATTTGCATATGATACAAGTATTTGCGGCGTATTTAAAGGGCTTATTTGCATGTGGGGTGCGCTTTTATCGATACATCGATGGGATACAATTAGAGACAGCCGCTGTCTTTGTGAGGTAAAAACATATCTAGATCTTATCTTTGGTTGCTACAGTAACAATAAAAAATCGATTTCTCAAAACGTTTTTACGCGTATTATAAGTAAGGCAAGTAGACTTTTCCCTAAGAATTTTTTTACTGAAAAAGAAACGACTTGAGAGCCTAGTGGCGTGGTGGCCATTACATAGTATTGGACCGGTGAAAACCCGTAAAAAATATATATATTTCATTAAAAATTATTTCATTCTTAATTTTTAAGTAATAAGAGTTTCATTTTTTATATTTCTTATGTTTGCTTAAAGTTACTATCAGTATATATAATAAAAATAATAATTTAATAAAATTAAAAATCAAAATGTGAATCGATAAAGGTCGTTTAATTCTTGCGCGTGCGCAGACCGGCCATTGGTTGTCACGATCGCTCCCTATTGGCCGGCGGTCGCGATCACACAGCTGAGAATAGGCGGTACGATACAGAGGCTGTAATTGTCAGTTTACCTGTCCACTGCACAATATGAATATACAGTTTAATATTACTCTTTAACTCTTAAACGTTGGCTTGTTGTGTATGTTTATTTCGTTTTTGGAATGGTCTGAACAATATTTACATAATAGGTGAATACGATTTGACAACGTATTTTAATTTGCTTTAGCGTCTCATGTAATAATGATCTTCAATATGACATGGGCTTATCGATTTAGAAGTCTTAAAGATTTTACACTTAATATACAATAACACAGGGTATTGATACTTTAATATGCAGCAATTATTTTGAACCTATAAGCCATTTTTAAATAACCATTCGTTTTTGTTTGTGATAGTGTAAAGAACTTTTTTTTTCGAAAGAATTAAGATGAATTTGTAGACGAAATAAATATTTTTTAGACCATCGCCTGGCAATATCGATACTGGCAAAGTGACGGCGACAGTGAAACTGGTTGTCTTACCTCCATTTTTATACCATAAATGTATTAATTAACACTTCATTCGAAAGCTAAAAATGATTTGTTTCTTATTATATCATAATCTACCCTTATTGGATCACTTATAAAGGCATTTGAACGGTAAAATAAGGACAAAAAACCTTAAAAATGTATAAAAATCATAATGGTAACAAAATGAATTAAAATTTCGTTCACGTGCCCGACATCCGACGCCCTACGTCCATCAAGGAATGCATGAATCAATTGAAGCAATTAAATATTAATAGTATTAACATTATACTATATAACAATGTACTGTCCATGTCGAGCACTGACGTGGAGACGGTGACAAAGAGACTAGTTGCCTTTTGCAAACATATTTTTATATGTAATGATGGGTAAATATTGATATAACTATATATTTTAGGGCTTCACGATCGTATCCCGCATACAGGTAAGCAGAAGGAAACCTAGTGTTAAGATACTCCGCTGTCTATGCAGGTTCTGTAACTTGTATTATAACTTAATAATATTTTTTTCTTGAATATTTCTAAATATTATATAATAATACATATGTATTTTTGTATTTTTTCCTCAAACGGGTAGACCACCCATTCCCATCTACGAGAAATATGCGAAATTCATGCAAAATGCTGCAAAACTAAATAAATGCTTATGTATAGAAGCTTTGTTTTTCCTATGCTCTAAAGAACCGTAGATTTGGATATTCAATATTAATTGCAGGTTGATACCTCCACGCAATCGAGATAAATGTAAATTTAGAAAGGCGGATAAATGGACAATAATATAATGCTACAAGGACTACGTTTTTCTTTATGAGGTATGGAATCCTAAAAATAAAACAATTGTAAATTTAACAATAATAACTAGACAACTCTGGCGCACTCATAAAAATACATTTTAAATACTTTTCCAGTAAATACACTTCGTGAGTTCAAATTCTCAAGCCCTTATTAATTGTGTATTCATGGGTTTTTATCCCCAACCATATAAAGCGTTACTTCTAATGGAAGTCTTGTCTAAACTTCGCATTAGACCAAATAAGAAATACTAGTTTTTATATCTATTACGGGTAAACATTATTAACAATTGATAAATAAGGCTTAAGCTTACAAATTGTTGCAGGTCAATTACGTAATGGCGCGAATTGTACACATAAATTAATTAAATCTAGTATTAATAGTCTCTATTTTCCATCGGGTTAATTCTTGATAGCTCAAAACTCATAAAACTTTGTCCTATTTAATTAGAAAGCTTTTGTTTGTGCTTTAGCATAAAATAAAATGTCGAGCCATCGAGATCGATTACGAGACGTAAAACTTACTGTCACATGTTTATGTTTTTTTGTTATATCTTATAACCTCCTCATCTTTTTGGTATTTTTTTTTCTCCGTTTTTTCATTGAAATGTATTATAATTATAATCTTGCTATATCTTTACTCATTGTAATCTTATTATCTCACACATATTGATCATATGGATTGTCCAAATCAATTAATTATTCCACATTATTTTACATGTCGTCTTAAAACACAATTAATTAATTTGTATAGAAAACTGATATAAGATTTTTTTTGAAAGGACAGGGTGTACCTAGAAACAACACACCACTCTATTTATTAGGTTCAGCTTAAAGTAATCAGTAATGTCAAGTTCAATCTCAAGTTTCAATAATTTTAAACTTATCTAAACAAAGAGCTAAATAGGGAGATTTAGATTTTTACCCTTGCTCACTGGTGGAAAGGTCACTTCACTAAAACAACTTGCTTGGACGTTTTTATAAAAAAAAAAATTACAAAATCGACAGTCGACAAATGGGCACAATTACTGAAAAATAATTTATATAAATACATAGTTAATATTATACCTTTAGTTTAAAAAAAACCCTGCTTTTTATTGATAAATTTGTACAGATTGGATTGCTACACTTCGATCCGTAAGGAATAAAGATGTACGAGTATATATTTGTTAAGGTTTTCAAATTAACGTTCCCCTAATTACTCATTTCTTCATATAACATTGCTTGTTGATTAATCACAGTAAGCACGCACGATCGTAAACTACGCCATTACAACGCGAACGACATAATAAATCTTTAATTTTCCCTATGACCGATAATTTTCTTAGAAAAATATGACAGCTGACACTTCACAAACACACGTCAATTGCCGCCAAAAACAGCCACAGATACCGAAACCGTCCGAATAAAGCCGACTGTGTACAAACATGGCCGCACGCATTCCGATTGCATCTAATAACCTCAAAATCGAATGCAAAATGGCGTATTGAAATAACGCCGGTTCGTTTAACATTCCGACATGCCATAACAGAGTACGCATTTTCATTTGGGGCCATTGTCTTGGCAGATATTAGTAATGATTTCAATAAATAAATTAATCGTATGCGTTTGCGAATAGCATCGGTTTGGCACGCGTCGACGGACGGACGGTGAATCGATAAGTTACCGATTGTGAACGTCTCATTATTACTGATTTTATTTCGCTTGACTCATGTCGTTCGTACGTGAGCTAGGGCATTAACTTCTATGTCTTTTTTTAAATACAAAAATATGAAAACAAATGCATAATTCTGTTGGGCGTATACTGAAAGAACCAAAAACCGCACTTCCCAAATTTCGTATACAGGCTTACAAGCGTGTAAGCAAGCTTGTGAATACTACTAATTGTAATTGTCAAATTTAAATGTTTATTTCCTCTTATATGTCATTATTTACTTTGGTCTAACATAAAATTTATCCCTCTATATAGCGTGCGATTCTAAACAGAACAGGCTGTGAGTTCGATTCCCACTGAAGGAAAGATTAATTTCTTCGCTCTATTTTGTAAGTAAATATGTAATTTAAGAAGCTGTAGAAGTTGAAATAATATAGTTTTTTCTTATCATCACGAATCGTAGCAGTTATAAAAGGATAAGGTGGAACTGAAATAAATACTGGTTTGATGATGGTAGAATCCATAAAGTTGGGTTTATGTTATGAAGTGTGTAAGTGAAGCCATACGCCGCGACTAGTTAGAGCAATATCTCTTTATTCTCCACTTGTAATTGACTTATACATAATTGCTATGTTTTGTTTATATGCAAATAACTGAGTGCGCCACGTCTGACTCTATTTACTGAGCCTCAGCATGCATCAAATGGAAGGACGGAATCAGCGATTGTTCACATTCAAATATGCAACTGAATTTAAAAAAGAACATTTAAACTGAATATTTAGGTATGTAACTTCTACTTAGTAGTCGTAATTTTGTTTTTTATTTTCGCAAAAAACTCTAGTAAATTATTGGATTGATACATCAAAAATATTAGTTTTTTTTTAAATAATAATAGAAAAAACTCTCTTTTTATTCGAAATTTAATTTTTTTTCTTATGGGAGAGGACAAGGCAAACGAGCGTTCGGGTCACCTGATGGTAAGTGATCACCGCCGCCCACGACCCCATGCAACACCAGAGGAGCCACAGGTGCGTTGCCAGCCTTTAAGGTGGAGATGAAGGGCACCGGGGCCCGGCATTACCTAATGCGAAACGCAGTAGCAAGGGCCACTACTTCACGCCGGTTTAAGATGCCGGGGTTGGTATTAAATCCGGTCGAGTCTGCCCATGTGTGTTGCCATTACTGGCGACGTGACTCTACCACACGTACTTAGTCGCCTCTTACGACACCGATAGTACCAGGGTGATCCTATTCTAAGCCGGGACCACACGGCTGAATTCGCTGAATTCGCTGTGTGGTAACATTAACAAGTGATGAGTGGGTTACATCGATTAACTTTTTTTATAACATCAGCGTGGAGGCAAAGGGAACCGCGAAACCTCGTGTTCAGACACTCTGTTCCCCTTAAGATACTTCCGTTCCTCACTCCGCGGAATTCTGAGGTCATTATTACGTATTGACTGGTGGAGTTCAACGCCGCGCATTGACTAATCACCAGAACAAAGATTTAACAATTAAAGATTTTAGTTCGTCAACATCAAACCAGCCTCTCACGTTACTTAGTATGTGATTAAACAAACTCTTCAGCGTTTTATGTTAATTTTTATTGGTAAAAAATTTAAGATATTTACTTCATTTCAGTAATAGCTATAATAACTGTCAATCTTGTTTTAGTTGAAAATGAAAATCAGATATTATAAACAAAGTACAACCGACTGAGAAAGAAATAATGCACGAACGCACACGCGAGAGCACGAAAAAACACATGTTACTCTAAAGATAAAATACGAAAGAATCTATACTCGTGACGTCATCGTGTTTACAGCTGCACCGCTGTCTCTCTGCGCCACGACGGCCTCATGAAAATTCCTAATATACCTACACGTATACATAATGTCATGTCACAAATCTAACATTGCTGCAGTCGCACTATAAAGTGACGTTGACGTAAAGTAGGATTTAATAGTTTTGACCTACTTGCACATTATAAATTGTCATTGCTCGCGCCGACTCGACTGTCTAATATATTGTTTATGTCTCTTCAAATTACTGCCTGATGCATTTGAAATGTTTGTCGTTTGTACTACTGTGTGACCTACTGCAATATGCATATTTTCTTTTTTTTTTTTTAAAAAATAACATGTAAAAAGCTTCGTGCTGTATTCCACATATAAAAGGTAGGCGGGCAGAACCTAGTTTGAAAATATTTCATCTAATCTATTCATCTAGTCCATGAAAGATAATTTCGCCTGGTTTTCACTACACTGATAGTCCATTGCGTGACAGAAGCGTAGTGCCACATAGAAACTATTCAATGTACAACTATAATGTAAAATCCCTTCATGTTATCGTAATAAATTATACTTATTACGATAGAAAATATTTTAAAACTTTTTGTCTTTTTTAGCTTCCCACTTTATTACGTAGGGTAAACAGAGCGAAACATAGCGCTGTGATACTCTGTTTTCATTAGACAACAAATAAGATTATTTCAATAAAAAAAAAATTAAAAAATACTTTTAAGAACTGATAACTTTTTAAATATCGTTGTCATTTTCTATCCGACTTTATTTTGATTGATATTACTTTTCACCTGCATTATTAAATATTTATAATTATTAATTCTTTTAATTATATAGCTAAAACCTGAAGCAAATAGCGAATAACTCTAAAACAATATTACTTCTATTGCTAACTGACTGACAGACAACAAACAGACAAACTTGCGCTGTGTAGAAATGTGACATTTGACACATAGAGTCCATAGAGATTGCAGGGGGGTATTAATTGAGGATTTTCCCGAAATTACGACGGGAGCGAAAAAAAAATTGGTATTTAACCTCACATAATCCACACAAACGAAGTCGCTGGCTACATCTAGTATAAATTATAATATAACAAATAAACTTTAACTAACAATTATATAATTTAAAAAATAATAATAAACTAGTTTGAGTTATCTAACGAGATCTATAAGTCTAGTAATCACGCGATGTATCGAGTAAAGTTGCATCGATTAATTCGCTATAACAATTTGTCGTCGGCGGTATCTATAGATTCGCCTACTTCCAGTAATAATGTATGCGACGCTCGAGCCTTCGTAGCGGCGCTGCGTAGGCGACGTAGTTGGGACAGATCATCGTGATATTTGAAAATATTACATAAAATTAAAAAAAATACTCGATGATTATAAATTATACTTGACAGATATAAGTAATAATTAGTTTAGTTGAAAATATTTATATTTTCCCGATGTGGTTGACAATATTATGATTGAATAATATTTTTTTACTACGACTAGGAAAAATTATGAAGTTACGAAGCAGAAGAGGCCTACCTACCTAACAGAGTATGGTAGATATAATATAAGTAAAGATAGCATACAAAATCATTAAATACTTAAAAAGTTACTTGTACATATTGACTTTAAATCATTTGCTACTGTAATATTTACTAAACCATTTATAATAAAATATGTTTATTCATAGAAAATACAATAAATTTTATATATATACATGTGGATATTTATTTGTTATTTAAAATAAAATCATCACGTGCCAACTGACCGTATTTTATTGAATAATGTTTATTTTATTTAAATTTGATTGTAGAGTCGATCATTTTTGGTGGGTATTCAAATATATTTAACACATTACTACTCTATCACGAATTGGGCAAACAATGGCCAACATTACTAATACAATGTTATAATATAAATATATTTACTTTGAGTAAGTCATCAACTGTCGCTAAAATTTCCATGATGTCAAAAGTGCTACAAACATAGGTTACCTATCAATATTCGTACCTACATGTTTCCTTGTAATTTTTATTAAAAAAAAATTGTATTAAAATATTTAAAAAGGCAATTAAAGAAATTTCAAAAATAGTTGCGCAGAATCACAGGGTAACAGCGGTGATTGGGGGTTCGATTTCCGTTTTGGGAGTGGTAATACTAATACTCATTATTTTCAACTGTTTTATTATAATGATATTTTTATATAACTAGCTAGGGTAAAAAGTATATTATATTCAAAAGTATTCAAGTACAAGATAAAATATAGAAATATAATATATAGAAATATAATTTGTTATAGTAAAATTATAATATTATCAAATACATCCAAGTGGAGTAGACATCGTAATCAAAACTTATGGCAACGTGAACTATAGATATATAGTAGGCCCGAGCAGTCGTGACCCTATTGCGTGTGTGACTCACGGCGCGTGCGCAATTTTAAAATTTAAAATTTTCAATTTCATATCGATTGCCAGACTTAGAGTGTACGTGATGCTAGCTTAATATTTGACAGTTGTTATCACATTGTCAATTACAAAATAATTTCTAAAATTGAGAAACTCACTATTAGAGACAAGGATTTAAACATAATATCTACTAAAATCTCTTCAATTTACTTTTTATTAGACTGACATTAGTAAGACATTGCATGATGAGTGTCAACATGACATAACTATGAAAACATTAATGTAGAATTTGAACTCGCTACCACCTTCAATTTTGAATCAATTTGCTTAGATAGCAACTTATTTAAATAATAATTTATACTAGCATGAAGCACTTTCACTTTTACATCCCATCAAACATTTATATTCTATATAGTTTACTTCCTATCTACTCATACATATCTATTCTATACATCAGTTTCTAAAATATGAACTCGCACCATATAATTTCCATAGTCAGCGCTAGTTGTGGTAACGTGTCATTTATACAGCGTGGTGTGGGTATTTATTTATTAATTGTAGCTAATTGCCGTCTGTCTGTCTGTCTCGTGTACTGCAATGTGAGAAGTATGGTGAAATTATATGTGACATGCGTTCATTAAATAGATCCCTTTGATATAAACTGTGATATAGATATTATATTTATTATATTAGATTTTTCTTTTATTTATATTTCCATTTCTTCGCTCTGGTGTTGAGGCAAAGGGCGGCGTTGAGTTCTGCCACTCAACACGCAATGCCTCCAGTGTATAATTTTCAACAAAAAGTACATTAACGAAAGACGACTGCTAAAAAGCAAGGGAATCTAACACACTACATATTAATTATGGTTTTAATAGCACCAGAGACACACAAGGCTACTAGATCAATTTGCGCAGATGATTTTCCTCTGGGACGCCTCCCATGTGGATATGACCCTCATTTCAGATTTTCTTATATAGCCACACAAATTTATTTACAATCAATCAATCGATTCTAAACTCTACTTATCAATACATAAGGATGTACTTATCGGTAACGTAAAACTTGCGGCTGTTATCTGATGTGACAACAGAATTAATAGTATTATTATAGTCTACTCGAGTGGAATATTGAGGAGGTGGTCGGTAGCTTTTTGTAAACTTCTAAGAATGGTTTGGTGCTATTCTATATGGATTTCGGCGTTCAACGTTCGTAGAATTTGCTTTACCTGCCTAGGTTTCGATACTATTACTCGAAAATGCTATTTGTCGACCAAAGCGCGTTCCAGGCTCTTTTTGATTCGACTTAGGAATTCGCACTACGAGCAGTTGACACGTCTACGTGCATGCTTTGGTCGCTTGGTTATAAATTTTTGCGAATATAACACCTATGTATATATTATTTCATTATTTTTTTTATTTAATATAATTGTAATTAACGGAAAATAAATACAACGTCAATTTTTAATAAGAGAAAATGAATAAAAATAAGATAGGAATACAAAATTACGAGAGAGTCTTATTTAATTTAGATGAGAGGAATGATCGATACAGTTTAAGCTCAAAATTTATGCATTTTATTATACACATATCAAGATTATTTCCATAAGTTGACGGCCGCCATATTGGGTGTAGAGTAAAAAGTTGTCTTCGGCCAAAAACGGTCACAGATAAACCAAAACTGGTGAAAATGTCTAAGATATGCTACTATGTGTTTTAATTACTCAACTTTGCCATTTTGTACTTAAGTAAAAGGAATTTGGGTTAAAATATAAAAATAAGCTTAGATATATACAATGTTGAAGCCAGTTCCTGCGCAGGGGTACAAGCGGGCGACTGTAAACGCGACAGGTGGGTTCGATTCCCATTCGAATCATAATTTTCAAATATGATCCCTAGATATTCTTGACAATAATTTTCATACTCATGATTATTAAGAAAAAATGTCGTTGGGTTCTGCCAATAGGTAACTTGAGTCATATTTCAACAATAGTTCATACATTAAATTAGTATTTCCCAAATTAGAAAGACACAGACTCGGTTGTTCACTTTCTTCCCGAATTCGAGAAATTGAGGAAATGAAAATAAAGATTTTCCCCAGGCGGCAATCGAACCCACGACCATCGTGTTTCAAGATATATTTTATGTCATAAATAATCAATATTAAAACAAAATATGGACCAAAAGTTATAACGAGTGAGTTATGTTGTGAATGTTAATTTCCTACATATCCACAGATAATAAATAAAGCCATTTACACATTGCATTTTAATTATATAACCTTGTAAGGGCCGTGATTTATGACAGTTCTGTAGATATTAAGTTACTTTGTTATATATATTTTTGTTTAATTTAATTATATTATTTTAATTAAATTAATAACATGAGTTCTAGAGGCATTGGGCGACTCAACATCCCAATGTCTCTAGAAACTCCTAAAAATTGTGGAACGGAGTGTCTTAACACTGGGCTCCCTCTGCCTACCGTGCTATGTGCGGGATACAGCGTGAAATTGATTTTGTTTACATTAATATATTTCATTTTGATATGTAAGGATTACTATACTAGTATTACTTTTTATATAAACAAAGTCAAAGTAGGAACTGTGATTTTTAATCTTTATTCCAATTTACTTGGCTTGTGACATGAAATTGTCATAAGATTAAACAAAAGGAAATCTTAGCTATTTGGTAGTTTTTCTGATTAAGCAAGTTAAATAGACAGGTGAATTAAAGTCTGATGATGTCAGACAGGTGGACATTGAAAGAAAAAATTAATTTGTTCCAAAAATACGATTTCCAGTAATAGGTATGTATGTAGGTATGTTTTAAAATAAACAGAAATTATAAATGGAAGCGTTCCGGAGCATTCAGCGTCTTACTCGCTTATATATTTAAAAAAAAAAAGAAATTATTGACGTATTAAAATTGTTTCTATTTTCACGAAGCGTTGAGTCGTGCCACTCAAACAAACCGCGAATGTCTCGAAAATTGAGCGGAGAGTTGATAACGGAGTGTCTTGACACATACGTAACCTTTGCCCCAAAAAAGTGAAGCTGCAAATATTGTCAGGCTATTTACTATTAAAAATATATACCTATTATATTCCTATATTAATATAGATCGATTGAGAAACTAAAATAAATATTACATTTGATTTCCGCATACAATTTTCATATATATATATATATGTATATAGCGCGAGCACAAGCGTTTAATTAAGCGCACTCAGTATGGGGCGCGCGGTCACGGTGGCAATCGTCCCTGCCTTACAAGGATTGCAATTTAACCAATTAATGAGAAGGATACACACCAAGGCCGTTACGTGTATCGCCTTGATGAATAACGCCATCTGGAACTGACATCTGATTCACGCTGTATCCCGCAAGTAGCAAATTAGGCAAACGCAATCTATTGCTATTAAATATTTCATTTCCTCGAGTTGCGATCGAACCCACAACCTGTCGCGTTTGCATTCACACACTTGGGCCCGTGAGATACTACTAGTGATAACTTTTACTGATGGAACACCATAATTAATAAGTAAAAGCAAAGAACTAGAGTTCAACAGACTTATGATTTCATGAGTTTGTCTAATGTTCAAAAAATGTGAAGGAGGTTCAGTTAAAAATGAAATCAAAATTATTAATAAAATTTCGTAAATATATGGAGGCCGTCGTGGCGCAGCGGCACACGGGCGTAATTATAACGCGACGATTCGATGCCCACTCGAGGAAGTGAAATATTCGTGTACGTTTATATTTCTAAACACGCAATGCCTCCAGAATTCGGTAGAAAGTGGAGGAACGAAGTGTCTTAACACTAGGTTCTCTCTGCCTACCTTACTGTGTGCGGGATACAGCATGAAGCTGATTTTGTAATTTTTTTTATAGTAAATATATTTTGTATGATTTAAAATAATCTCAAATAAGAATCACCTTTACTGAGACACGTTATAGTGAACTGAATGATTGATAAGGTAATTCAGGAACGACGCGTCATATAATGAACAGACTTTACAACCTATTAAAAATTTTACATTATTATATGTTTTTATTTTATACTTAATTTGTTTTTACGTCGTATCTTTACGTATGGGCGACGATGGACACTTTACTTTATTGTATGTAATTACAACTACATTATTCAACTTTAAAGTAGAAATATATTTAAAAAAAAAACACTTTTTATGATAATTAATAAAATAGAGCTTGTCTTTTATTTAAATTGAGAAACATACAGTGGGGAGGTTGTTAGCGCAAGGTTCCTTCTGCCTACCCTGTTGTGTGCGACATGCAGTGTAAAGAAAAATTTAATTAAAAAATTAATTAAATAAAATACGCAAATTACATTTATTTTATCAATATTTCTAACTGTACCACACAAGATGTATTAAAGTTTGGTTTTTACACTATTTCCTCAAATACAAATAACGAGTGTAAATGTGCCATCATTTAAAACATTTCTGACTAATTAGTTTATGGGGAACCCCTCATCTTGTTTATGTTTATGTGACTGACGGGGGACTGACGAGTCTAGAGTACAAATAATATATTTTATTTAGGTTTTATATACCTATAAAATACTCTTTTTTATGTTCTTGCAAATTGCAACATTATGGGTATGGCTATAATAAATTATCACACGTCACGTCATGTCATTTGTTTTTAAAATCTTATTAGAGATAAATGTATGACAGTTATGTAGATTTTTTTTGAGCATGTGGTTAATACTGTTAGCTCCATTGGGTTTTAAAGTGGCACCGGCAGGCTAAGGAAGACAGTGATCTGTTCCTAAGAAATATCGTGAGATGATGTCGTAAACGGGAAGAGCATCCGCTACGGGTCTCGAACCTAGGCTTGCGGCCGTCGAATGGGCTGAATGTAGAAGAACATTCGTCAAATAAGCTATTGACGTTAGAAAGTTGAAATCTTTCATGTAAGTAGATGCTAGGAGTACACTAAGAGAGAATTTCCCGAATATTCTATGGGAACGGATATAAAACGGGACTTTCCCTTTGACGTTTCAAAGTGCACGCAGACAAAGTAGCGCCCGCCGACTAGTTTTTTCTAAGTAATATAAGTAAGTATATACACAAAACAGCTGAAAGTATTTTACACATGTAGCAATTTATTTTATTCATTTGAGGTCATCTATCCGCTTAGGCATTTGCGGTTTATTTATACTATATTCCTTGAAACGGTCCTGTTTTATTATTTATTATTATTTCTATGGTTTATTGTTATTTTATTACTAATTTTACGATTATTTTACAGACATAGAGGCGTTCTGTACATTGTAATTATCATTATTTATAAATACCATTTATTAGATTGTATATGTGACTATTTAACAGTTTTACTTAAGTAATTATTTAAAAACGAATACGTAGATACTTTGCTTAAGATACATAGTACTTTAAAATGTTCTATTATAAAGAACTTGAATATTTATGAAAAAAATTATCAACATTTCACTCTGTTCAGTCTGACACTCTTATCATTGATAATAAATAGGTTAAAATATTTTTTAAACTTAGTTTGAAACAGAAAATTAACAAGAACTCATGCTCAAGCTTTTACTTTTTAAATTTCTATATATTTAAAATAAACATTTTGTTTTCAATACTTGATTTATATTCAAACATATAAAAACGTAAAGTATTCTTCCAATTATTTTAATCTATATTTTTTATATATAAAATATATAACTATAACTTAAAACATTAATTTTGTTATCATTTAAATCATAATAAATATTCTTGTCCTGTATTTCTATAAATATAATTAGCCATTATTCATAAGTGTATTTTCATCATATTTATCTCTGACTGTAATATACGTATGTAAGTAAGTACAAAACTGGGAAATCCGAAACCGACAGATCACGTACGGCTGTTTGTGACCCTTGCTTGGTGTTTTTTGTAATTACTATGGTAATATAATCTGTGGTTTGACTTGCTGTCACTTATGCAACAATAGGTTATATAATATATATATGGCCTTTTTAACTATACCAAGAAAAAAAACATTATACTTAATAATAAATAAATTGATTTATAAAATACACAAATCGAATAAATAGTTCATTGCATAAATATCTTAAATTCAATATCTACAGCAAGAACAACTAGTCACAGCACTTACCAGATAAAACGTACCAGCCTAAAAAAATAAATAAATAAATAATCTACCAAGCGGTAATCGAATTAACTACCTCCTTGACTAAACACGACCCACCAAAGGAATAGATCCCACTGCTTATAATGGTAGCATTATAATCACAAATAATTATTTAAAAAATCACAAAATAATATTTAAAAAAAATAAGCCTCTATAAGTAAGTATTTATTACATAACTATACAAGGTATATATGTCACCGATAAGCCGATCCAGACACGTCAGCCCCTGGTTATTCCATATTTTGGTTGATAACTTACATATATTACTCATATGATGAATAATAGACTTACGGCTAATATAAATTATAAATTGGAAAAATCACGAATCAATCGATATTAGTTTTTAATTACATTAGCATAAGGCTCTGGAGGAGATTTTCGATAGTATTTGTAATATGTGCATAGGAGAACGCAATACGATATTATGTAATAGTGTAAGTTTAATCGTTTCAAACGTTGATATTATGGGAGTTATCTTTGAATATGAGGTGTCTTATACCTTTGCTGTGGAGAAATTGTGACATACCTTGAAATTTTAACTTTTTGTCAGAAACTGTATGGATTTATAAGTAATAAATGTAATATAAGCAAAATTTTATAAAATAATAATAGTTTTTTTTTTGTAACGTTGACGTTGAAAATTAAGAATAATATTTAAACCGACATACGTGTGTGTAAAAAGTTTTACTTTTCACAAAACGTGGCATATGACCTGTCAGCAGCAGGACAGCAGTAACCCGCATATAGAAGGGTGGGCAGAGGGAACCTAGTGTTAAGACACTCCCCCATTGTTCACCTAACTTTTCGAGGGTTTGCGTGTTGAATGGCGGATCTCATCGCTGCCGCCGGTCTTTTGGAACATATGCAGAAAACGAAAAGACCAATCTATTCTTATATAAATTTAAAGCGTAAATTATGATAACTACAAGTTTTAGGCTTTATCACTCACCTAGAAGCATTATAGAACAACAGTCGGCGAGTCCTAAAAAGTATTTAACTTTTTGTATTTTTTTTATTTCATTAGTGGCGATAGGATCAGCCACCCACGCGGTGCTCATAATGACTTGCCATATCTGCCCGTGGACTGTCGAAGCCACAAGTTACCGCTACGTGAACTAATAACGCTGTGACAAATGATTGGGCACATCTGATTAATAGTTATAATAGGATGTTATACTCTTTGCTTGGTTTCTGGATGCTGGATGCTGCGTGATGTTGCCTAATAGAGAGTCGCGTTCAGTGTGGATTAATTATTTATTTTTATTTATTTTTTTAATGTTACTATCTTGATTTTGTTAGTAAATTTATACTGTATCACACACATAATAGTTATTATTAATAATAAAAAAAATAAGGGCAATCGTGGTGTAGGGGCACGAGCGTGTGACTTTACCAATGATTTTCAAATAAGTATAAATTATACAAATATAATTTGGTAACACTTAAAGTTTGTCAGATTCTTTTAACGAAAAAAGTAAATGAGTGATTATAAAAAAATATATTTTGATAATTCGTGATAATGTGAGTAATTGAACTAGGTTTATGAAACAATTACTATAGTAGTATAATTAATTTTTTCAGCTTCACAGCTAGTCTTATATAACAGGGTAGGCAGAAGGTGGCCTAGTGTTTCGACACTCCGTAGAGCGTATAAATAAAAAATATTAATAAATAATATTTAAGTCGTATATAATATAAATTGTTCTATATTAATGGATAATTATTTAACCTCCTTCTAGCACTTGTGTATGCGAGTGTGCGACTTACATTACAGTCGTTGCGTAGTGAGTTGAGTTCATGTCTTAGAGAAAGTTGTAAAGGTCGCGGTAATTATAAATTATAACAATATGTACAGACGGAGAGTATAATGTTACATAGATATGTCTGTGAAGAAATTATATATGCAGCTTAGATATACTTTTCTGTATTTATCTGTACGTCTCTTCTAGAGTTAATAGATCTTCAAATTGGAAAATTACTACTTTATTTACAAAAGAGCTTTAGGTTACAGGTTCGAATCGTGTTCGAGATAGATATTTTTTATAAATGTATGTATTTAAAAATATATATACTAAATTACAGAGCTTAATTTAATTTAAAATAACTGTATTTCAATAAAATATCTTCATATTATATATATAATTATACTTATAGTGTAAGACGTTACGTAAGAATTAATAGCAGATGTAAAAGGACGCCTAAGAGCATACATCTATATTTATCTGCATTTTTCAAACTTTGTATATTATAAAAAAAAAACTTTAATTAAAGTCCAACTCGCACTTGTCCCTTTTGCGTGCCGATGTACATATAGTACATTTTAATTGAGTTGTTAGTATAATGTGGTTATACTCATACCATGTATGTACAGTTATGCGGCCACGTATTTAAGGCCAATAAGGCATTGCATCCCTTGGACATTTTTTGGATTCAACCATTTATAAACGCGTGTTTGCAAATTTAATAGCCCGTCGTGGCGTAGTGGAGCATTATTTGAGTGTAAACGGTGGTTGTGTGTTCGATATACATTCGGGGGAGTTATTATATATAATTAATTATCAAATTGTCGCTCTGGTAGACAGAGCGCAGATATGAGTTTCGTTACTCAGGTTGGATTATCTCGATAAGTTATATGGTAAATCTTATATTTATAAGTTACAGCCAGAGGTCCTATGTTCAGTCAAGTAAGATTTGCAAATTTGGTATTACAAATATGAGTTTTTTTTTAATTATTTATTCAGAGTGTGTCCGTTTATACATTAATTTATTTTAATATTATTAACTATTTTATGCGTGTTTATCAGTCGTCGTCTGAATCTAAGTTATGACAGATTTTAAGGAGAAGTAAAACTAAAAATCCAATTATATACACTTTTTGTAATTCCATCCTAATTTTCATCATTATTTATTCTATAAAAAAAGTCTATTTCAAAACTCTTAACATAAAATAAATGATTTTCCTCTAACTAAATCCCTTCTCATTTCCTAACCTATTCCATAAAAGTCCTTTTTCTCCTAGTCCTGTTGAATAGAAAAGTCATCTCTACACTGTCATCGTCTACACCCAAAAAATAACCTAATAACGGCATGAATAAATTTAGACCTGTTAAATGTAATAAGAAATAATAATATGTTAATACAAATATCTTGTGATAGTTTCAACATGGTTATGGATTTTTTTCTTGTCGTTTCTAATTTGAATTTCCAATCATCTACAGCGAGATTGACTGTTCTTGCTGACTCACGCCAAGGGTTCTTTCTGTTTTCATTCAAACCGTTTATAAGCTGACACTCTAAGTCTTGTTATGTTGTCAGTTTTTTTTCTTCATACAACAATTAGCCCATATCTTTCTATAATTGCGGGAAAATAAGGAATATGTACCTGACATGTGTATAGCTTCTATTTTTTGTATTAGTATCTTTAAGTAGAACCATGTAATAAGTTAAATATACTAGTTATCATAATTATTAACTATTTCATGTAATAATAATAATCGAATATAGTTATAACAAATTAAATTCGATATTTTATTCGACTAGATTTAATCAATGTCATATTTAAAATGATTACAAAGATAAAAACACTCACCTAGCATTTTACTTAAATCAGCGTTATGGAGATCCGGATTCTCATCGGCCAGCTTCTTCCGCTCCACCTTCGCCCACACCATGAAGGCATTCATGGGTCTTCGTATCCTGGCTTCCTTTAACGCTTTGGCCTGCCCCATTTTCGTAGCAAAAGGTGCTCTAGCGTATTGTTGGGATGAGTAATCCCTTGAAGTATCATATGGACTTCTGTAGTCGTATTGCGCTCTATAGTCTAAGCCGTAAGGCAAGGTTGACCACACGACGAGCTCAGGGCTGGTTTGGTCTTGGACTGAATCGGTACTGTTCTCTACTGCCCCTTGGACATATTGCTCGTAGCTTCTGTGGTAGGTGGGTGGAGAATCGATACCTGCACCTCCGGAATCCATCATGCTGGAACAAAAAATATAATTGTTCAACAATTGCAGCTTAACACAAATTAATACATATTTTTATATTATAAATTCCTCGCTCTACTAGCTGAAATAAAATAAAATTTAAACGAGTTTCTCGAAGTTTCAACACTGTAGTTAAAATAATGCCACGTTCAGGCAAATGATGACTTCCTAAAGTCATATTTAGATGGAAAATGTTGGTATTCAGAGAATATATGAAATTTCTACCCAGTGTCAGTTTGCCTGTATCACGAGTAGCGAGAACGCAACGATATCAGGAAACAGTGTAAGACGAGGCCCCGTCGTTATCGCTAATCGATATGCCGATATAGGAGCCTAGCTTATGTCTAATAACTAATGGTTACATTGAACTATAAAAAAATATTATACATTTTGTTATTCATTCATTTTTTTTATAGACCTCATGTTGAAGCTAGTCGTGGCGCATTGGCACGAGCGTGTGACGGTCAACGCGACAGGTTGTGGGTTGGATTTCCACTCGAAGACATTAAATATTTAATATTTTCATTTCGCCGCTCTGGTGTCCAGGCGAAGCGCGGCGTTGAATCCCGTCACTGAACATGCAATGGTATCAGAATTCGACAGAAAGAGGATAACAGAAGTGTTGGAAGTGAAATGTCCTAGCGTTAGGTACGAGTACCCTCTGCCTACTATGCTCTATGTGCGGGATACAGAGTGAAGCTGAAAAATAAACGTATTTCTAACTAGTATAGAGATTATCACAGCTGTGTATTTGAACTCTCTTAGAATCCTCTTAGAATTTTATCTAATATAATAGAAATGGGATATATGTATTCTAAGTTAGGAAACAATCAAAATTAACTCTAGAATTTTTGAGATTTAATTATAATACGCATTTCTTATCCATTTTTATAATAATGTAAATATTTCACAAGTAAGTAGTGATTGAAGGCATTTTATTTAAATGTCTTCCATAACCTTAGCATGCGAATAAGTTTAAATAACACAATATTACAGCGTGCGATTACGCATTCTAGGAATATAGGCCACACAGCGTCGACGTTGCAGGTAAACATTGCCACACATAGAGTAACTCGACTCGATTCCAAATTTAAAGGAAAGTATAGCGTTAACGGACACCGCGTTTTCTTAGAACGACGTAAGAGGCGCCACTGTGGGAATCGCTCATTATCGTTGTGATTTTACTTCATGAAAGTTGATTTTTATATATATATATAAGTGTGATTATAAACGCGACGGCTGCTAGTTCGATTCCGACTTGGGGGAAGTTATGTTCGTTGCCTCGCCCTGGTAACACGGCAAAGCACCTCGTCCTTCGCTCTGGTGTCGAGGCAAAGCCCGGCGTTGATCTCTGCCATTCAACACGCAATGCCTCCTGAATTCGGCAGAAAATGGAGAACGGAGTGTCTTAACACTAGGTTCCCTCTGCCTACCCTGCTGTGTGATGCTGATTTATTCTAATGAGTAAATTATGCCACAGAGACAGACATCTAGCTCTAAACAGTCACATAATATTTACAAGTAATGCAGAAAACAAATGAATTATTATCAATGCAGTCAGTCACCGTTCATAAAACTTTTATGATTATAATATTTTGCTTTTGATACTCAAATATTTTATGTAGATAATTGATTCTTGGTAATAGATGATAACATATAGTTTGTAATGATTTCTTGTTTTTATTGATTCTCTAGATGGATTGGAGGGAGAAGGGGTTTATTTGTGTGGGCTATAAAACGAAAAGCTTATTTTATTCCATTTCATTCCTTTAAATTCCGTTTATTCGTGGATGCTGCACAGCATCAGAATATTACAAAATTTACAATTTACTATCAAAACGAAGTATAGCCTTAAATTTTAGAATGTTTGTTTCTTTTAACGGATTTTTTCTTAGCTTCTCGCTTCGCTTCGCTCCCCAATATCTGCCAAGTTTTCATTGGGCATTGTTAAAAATCATACCCTATCGAACCCTTAACAGTCGCGTTTACATTTCGTGTACGCTCGTTTTGTGATGGAAATGGAAATAGGGTCATAAAGACCTAGTAAACATATTAGTAAGTGACAACTAATTATGTTAGGCATATTGACTTTTTGAAACATAAACATCGAAGAAACCTACTTGTACGCGGAGTATATGATAATTAATAAAAATATACATATTGATGTAGCTACAAATATTATAAATACAAAACTGAAAAAAAAAACACTTTATCGCTGATGGTAATAGAAACATGAATTTTGGACAGATTTTTATTTTCAATAATGTGGACACCCACTTCGAGGGGGAAAAATTTTAACCTGAAGGGTTGAAATAGGGGTTGAAAGTTTATATGGAAAAATCTCTAAATCGGCAACGACTTTTATAAAATTTGAAATTCAGACTCTTAAAAATATTCAATTTTACACGTGTTTCACGTTTTTTTAGAATTTCACTCCATTAATTGAAAATAATTTCATAAACATATTTCATAAGTATTCGTATAGCTCGAGCGGGCGAAGTCGCCCAGGTCGGCTAGTATTATATATTTTATAAATATTCTATCTATTTTGTTTGTACAGATAATAAATAAACAATTGCTAAGCTAGATTTCATTGTTTTTCCATCATTCTTGTGTAAACATAAATAAACGCGTGCATGTTGTTAGAAAAAATTCCACATCATCTAAACAAGATGAAGAAGTGTAATGTAAACTATTGCAATTACAGCGTCATTCTAAGATGTAAATCATTGCAGTTTTTATAATATATGATATATATATAATTCTAAATAGAATTTTGTTTACATTAACATAGGCCGTTGTAGAGTGGGACACTATCTGACTTAAACAGCAAGTCTAATGTTAGGCGCAATCTTTATTTACAATTAATGTTTTAGAAATGTCTAATATATATATTTAAAATTTTCTTTTTATAAATTTTTTTACATAAGAGGTCTACAATAAGGTAAATATGTACCCATGTATATCTATGACAATAAAACACAGTAATTAAAACAAGCTTCTTTTTACTTTAAATATATAGCACAAATCTATATATCCACATAAATTACAAAGCCAAAATTAAAAGATCGCCGACAGCGGGAGCGTGTGATAGCAATATTTTCAAACACGAAGACAATGCCCATTGTCGCGGCCCTCGTCAGCGTTCGCGCTAACTGCTTTGGCGACCACAATCGCTTTGATGACTTCCTACTTCCGAACGTTTGGTTTAATTTGCGAAATGAGATGAGATGATTCATTGACTTTTTATGATTGATCAATATTAACACGTTATTGGGTTTGTCTCTAGATTACCGAAGTCAGATGAAAAAAAAAAAAACAAATCAGCCTCACGCTGTATCCCGCGTCTGTTACATTTTTTGCTTGTTTATGGTGCTCTCTTCGTGCTGATAAATAAACGTGAATCCAATAAAAATTTATAAAGTAAAGCTACTACATGTTAAAAACCGCTTATTTCCTATTCGAAGTGTTCCGTAGGTCAAAAGGTAAAAAAAGGGACCCCTAGAGGAACCCTTTGCTGCCCGTCTTACCGTCTCTCAATACCTCAAGATCGTGTGGAGGTATCCGACTCCTATTTAACTGGTTTCTATTTTTGTACAAGAACCCCTAAGAATGTTTAAGATATGACAATTTTTTATCGGTTGGTACACTTAATATAATATTCAACGATATAAGAAATATACAATAATTAATATCAGCCCATAGATAAGGTTGAAAAGCAAGTAGGTTAAAATTAGATTGTAAATTTTTTTTAAACCTCACCTTCACCTGTCAATTAATTCAATGGCCTCTCAAAGAACTAAAACTAATTTCAGTAAACATTTAACATGAATAAAATCTTAAAATCCTATAAACATATAATGCAATATATTAGCGCAGGTATTTCTGTAGACGCGCTCCACTGCATTCGATAAAGATCGCTTATCAGATAGCTTATCAGGTGCACTTGCATGTCTGCATAGGAGTCTAAGACTAATTTGTTGAATAAATTTACTATATTCACAACTTACTATTACCATTTGTGTGGTTTTGTTTACTATTTTTAGGGTTCCATACCTCAAAAGATAAAAAACGGAGCTCTTATAGGACCATTTTGTTGTACGTCTGTCAAGATAGCCTTAAATAGATCTAGATAAATGTAGATCCTGAGATCGCGTAAAGATATGAATACGAAATTAATACTAAACGTGTAGGTGGATCATTTCTTACAAAATGAAAATATATTCCCGCAAGTTTCGGTTTGATTTTTTTACATTCACTAAATTTGTACATTTTGCAGAGTAGATCTAAAACGTTTAAATGGGATAATTTAGAGACTTTCTTTTTAGTCTGTTGGATTATTATTATATTTTATATAAAAATATATTTCATATATACAATTATGTATTAATATAAAATTATTTACTTATAAATTGAGAACAGAATAACTTATCATTGGATTCCCTCAGCCTTAGATGATATATTATATTATAGCCAAATTATTAATATTAACTCAGGTATATTATATATTTCTTCATATCTGTTCAAAAAAAAACCTATATTACTAGGTATATTATTGAAAGACCACGGAGAGTTATAGCGAACTGGCGATCATACCTATTAGTGATGTATGTATCCACGTGAGTAAAAATAATGTTTCAGAAACATAGCATTGTCAGAGAGTATCAACATCGCATACTGGGACCAAACAAGCGGTTCTCGGAATATACTCGTGGACTGAGGATACGGAGAATGTAACGAAACGTTGTCGCTTGTGAAAACTATATGAAAATATCTATGATGATGATGATGATGGGAATATAATATTATGTGTTTATAAGAAGACATGAAAGATATCAGTTTTTTTTAAATTGTTGTAAATTTCTGAATTAAGGTGATAGGTGAACTTGTACTGTTTTAATATTACGTACGTCTATCTCCACCTTAAAGGTCGGCAACGCACATGTAGCTCCTCTGGTGTTGCATGGGGTCGTGGGCGGCGGTGATTACTTACCATCAGGTGACCCGAACGCGAGTTTGCCATATCCTTTACCATAAAAGAAATACGTCCAAAGATACATAAGAATAAACCTCTAAAGTACATGTAAACTAATGTACTTATATAATAATAATAAATTATTTGTTAAATTAATTAAATTAATAAATTAATTTGTTAAAGAGTTCATCCTCGAATTTCAGCAGCCAACACGTCTACATTAGTCGCTTCACCTGACAATCGTGACATTTTAGACAACTAGTCATTTTTACTTATATACATTAACATGTTACAAAAGGATTAACTTTATCAGTATAGCGAATCTGTTATCAGTATGAAAGGACGACGCACTTGCACTGATAGTAGATTGATAAAAATAAATATTATGTAACTGTACACTGACATTTCACGTAGTTAAACAACAATACAATATTCTTTTTCATTCTTTTTCTTTTTGTGTTTCTTTTTCATAATGTTATGATGTTATCTACTTTGAACGTCGGGGCGCAGAAGCACGATCGTGCGACTAAAAATGCGTTCATTATGGGTTCGATTCCCACTCGAGGTAATGAAATGTTAAAAACATAATTTCCTCGCCCTTGTGACCTCTTGTTACAAGAATTCGCCAGAAAGCGAAAAACGGAATTGTCTCAATGGGAACGGAGTGTCTTAACACCAGGTTGCCAGATTTCCTTTACTGCAATACACAGGATGCATGCGTTATCATCATACAGGATGAAGTGTCAAGATAAAAAAAAAACGACTTTTGAATTTATGTATAATCAATATAGAGTCGCATACTTGTTCTTCTGCGCCAGGACTGTCGAGTTCACGAGTAATACCTTTGTAAGAATATATGAACCAAATGATAATAATATATTCTCTCTTGAACCCTAGCCACCGATGGCTTGGACCCTTGTCCCACCTTCGGAAGAGTGTTTTTATTTTTTTAATATATATTTTTATATGTCTCTTTTTTTAAAAAGAATTTATATTTAAAAATGTAAAATTTATTTGAGTCATGCAATAAAAGTACTTTTATAAATAATAAATAATTCTCAAAACTCTAAAGAGGAAGTCCACATTATATGCGACAGCTTAAAGCTTGAAAACAATTACGAAAGCATAAAAAAAATTACATTAAATTTACCAACGTTACTTTTTTTGTTCGAGCAATTAAGGTCTACAGCTGTGTGCTGGACTGCTGGTGCGAGCCTGAGCCAATACATAATTGTCCTGAACTTGAATATTTTTTTTTTATACTTTGAGAAGATATTTGTCACATTTGTTAACTAAGAATTTCTCATGACTTTACTTTCCAATTTTAATAGTCGATGTTTTATATATTTTTTATTACGTGGTATCATCTCTAACATTTGAAATGTAGATTTCACGAACCTAGCTATAGAAACATTTATAATATTATTATTTAATATAACCTACAATTAATTTCATATTTTCAATACTGAATAAATTATATGTCCTCTAGGGCTAGCACTAGTATTGGTAATAAAAAAGTAAAGTGAAATATGTGTATTGGTTAAAGATATTACAGTCGTATCGTAACGATTAACGATAAAAGATATAGATTAAAGATTGAAGGCATTCATGACGCAGAGGCACGAGCGTACGAATGTTAACGCGAGCGGTTGTGGGTTAGGTTCCCACTCGAGGAAATGAAATATTTAATATTATCATTTCTTCGCTCTGGTAACAAGGAAAAAATCGGCGTAGAGTTCTATCACTCAACATGCAGTGCCCTCAGAATACGATGGAAAGTGGAGGGTGGAAGTGTCTTCACGGGAGCGGAGTGTCTTTTCACTACGCTCCCAAGCTACCTCTGTCTACCTTACTACAGTGCAAATTTATAAAAATAAACGGTTAAAGATTTCTGACTATAAACCCATACAATATTATTAAATTATTATTAAAAAATGCAATTTTCAATGTTTAATTTAAAATGGGGTCATACTATTTATACATACAGTCGAAGTATGCTTCTAATAGCAACCTTGGCAGCCGTCAGTACCGGTCAGCTGACGATTTTGACAAATCGTTATTGATAGTTCGTGAGCATAGAGACGTGCAAACCTTCGCCGGGAAGGTTGCGCCCGAGTGGTAGCGAATTTTGTATATCTGTATGTTCTTTTTTTATTATACTGTTTAGGAGATATATATAGATATGTTTGGTATAATGATATAGTACGTTATCCAATTTAAAAAAAAATCAATGTATCTTCACGCTGTATCCCGCATATCGTTACCTTAGGGAGGAAACGAAAAAAGTTCCTTCCACGAGTGGGAATCGAACCTACAATCAACGTGTTGGTACGTTCGTAGTACGACGGAAATTACCTAATATTGCAATGAGAAAATTTTGTATATATATTGACAATATTTTGTGGTGTATTCGTTTATTTACATTTATAATATGCATTTCTTTAATATAATAACTAAGAAGTAAGTCTGGCATTTATTCCAACTATCTTATCTATTCACAGAAAACTACATAAATAGGTTTTTTTTCTTTACTCTCCTATAGTGAAAAAAGTAAATTTGAAAGCTTATTAATTAATAATAGTTATAATTGCATTACTTAAAATATATAATAAAATGTATTAAAGGAACAAGAACAAAGAAACGTCGCTGGAACGCTTCGTGGTCAAAGGTGTGTATGGAGTTATCGTTCATGTGAATTTTAATGAATCACACATATATATATATATAGTAGGTCTGTAGAATAAGTAATGCAATGAACTTGAATATAAAATAGATTAAGTTAATAAGGGCTGGAGTTTTTTTTCTTTGTATATGTCATAAGAAAAATACTTGTAAACAGACAGACTGGCCTCGCTATCACTAATAATAAAAAATGCGAGCAGAAATCCATATATATTACATATAGACTCAGATGCTGTGTATTAAATTAAAAATTGGTAGGAGAGCGGAGAATCGTCTGTACACTCTGCCCACCATGCTGCAAAAAACAAAGAAGAAAAAAACTGATAGAATAAGAACCTTCCGAAAACCGTTATAAAACTTGACCTTTGACATACCCCCCCCCCCCCCCCACACACACACATTTGGTCCCATTCATTAACCACTCCACCGTCATATATATATTATCAGAGATTGCCAGCTAGATCGGCTTTCTAATTCTAATTCGCTTGTCGATAATGCAGAATAAGTAGATCAGTAACGGCGACGGCTTATATTATTGCCTAATGATTATAGACTTTGTCCAATTCGATAAGATATGAGTGCAATAAAATAAGCAATTATAAATTATGCATTTTGTCATCGATTTAATATGCTACTAGGGCATTTTTTATCAACTTCACGCTGTATCCCGCACACATCAGTGTAGACAGACGGAAATTAGACGCTGTATCCAGAATACTTCAGGGTAGGCGGAGAAAACTTAGTGTTGAGACCGTTCCGCCGAAATCCGGCGGCATTGCGTGTTGAGTAGCGGAACTCAACACCGCGACCCCATATGTGAGTTAGGTATTTTTAGATATAACATCTAAATAATATAAAATCAATATTAATCTATTGTAACGTATTTCATGTTTGGCTTAACAAATATACGTACCTTGCAATTTATATTAGGCCGAAAAAGCGTAAATCTTCAAAAATAATTATATTTATACTTTTAACCATATATATATAAAAAAAACAGATTGCTATTTAAACAAATTTTATACTTTTATAAACAAAATAATCACTTACCTATACTATACTAAAAACATATAATACTATATTAAAAATCAATAAACATTCACCTACAAATCCCCATAACTTACGTCGGAAATAAAAAAGAAATTTAAAAAATTTGCAAACTGAAAGTCACCAGCGATGCTATCGCAAAATTATTTCCAATTTCACCGTTTGCTTCTCCGCATGTTTGTTTTTTATTTGAGAGGTCCTTGGTCGGGCCTGCCGCCCATAAATTATAGTTCGGTAGCTCTTAAAGGGGTTTTCTCGTTTTTTATTTTGTTTCAGCCTTTGAAGTATTTATGTCCCGTCTTACTTAGTAGCGGTCAGCCGACATGTCTGCGCCATAGAAATGCCTCCCCTGTGTTTTATTTGAACCTATACACTTGTAGCCGTGCCAGTGGTGGCGCTGAAGCACAAGTGTGTGACTGTAAACGCGACTGAATGTGAGTTCGATCCCCACTCGAGGAGATTTATTTTTCATGTCTTCGCTCTGGTGTTGAGGCACAGGCGGCGTTGAGTTCCGCCAGTTAATACGCAATCCTCCAGAATACGGCGGTAAAAAGGAATGGAGTATTTTAACGCTAGATTCTCTCCGCCTACCCTGCTGCGGGATACAGTGTGAAAATGATTTGTACAATAGTAACTTATTCGACGTTTACATTTTTGTGGTACTTTTGTACTAACCTTTATTTCAGTAGACTCGATTTGAAATAGCAGATAGACAAGGCCAAGGCTACATACAAATCAACAAATGTAGAGTAAAATAAATTATTATTTCTTAATATTCCAAAAAGCGCTGAGATTATAAATTATATGAATAGGAGCCAAAACTATAACGCGATATTCACTTGTGAAAGAGGCCGTCGTGGCGCAGTGGCACAAGGGTGCCACCCGTAAACGCGAAGGTTGTGGGTTTGATTCCCACTCGAGGAAGTGAAATATTTCTTTACGGTTATATTTCCATTTTTCTTCGCTCTGGAGTCGAGGCAAAGCGTGGCGTTCAGTTGTGCCACTCAACACGCAATGCCTCCAGAATTCGGCAGAAAGTGGGTACGGAGTGTCTTAACACCGAGGTTCCCTCTGCTGTGCGCGGGACACAGCGTGAAGGTGAAAAAAAAAGAAAAATAAAAAAAAAAAAACAAATACGGTATTATTTATACATATTTACATTTATTGGAGCCTTATGATACCTTACTTATAAAAAAGGATTACCTAATAACATCACATACAGACCGATGAAACAGAGACTGTACATCTACTCTGGAAAAAGAGAAGCTAGCTGAGGACGTCAGATATATTGGAATGACTTTAATTGCGTTAAAAAGTCAGAATCTGGAGGAGGTAGTTTTTAACGGTTTCAAGTGTAAACTTTTATGTCTAAGCACGTTTAGAAAAACGAAACGTTACAAAGATGATGGCAGACAAAACGCATTCCTTATACTGGCAATTGGAATAGTTTTCGGTTTTTTATTTCATTTTAGGCCCAATGGCATCCTAACGGTATTCACTGGGAGACATAACTCGACGGACCACGAACAGCGCTTTTTATGTTATTTTTCCGTTGACCTCACTCCGTCGTTCGATTTTGCGAATGTTAACTTTTTAATCGCAGTTTTATATTCGTTTAAGGAGTTTCTGTGTGCACGCTAAAGGAAATGCAAAATGATGCCATTTTTTTTTTTATGGCACGACATCCTGTGTACAAGATCTGATTCACTTGTCCATATAGAACGTGATCCGGTATTTTTATTAATAGTTACAACTTACGTCACAATAACGTATATCTACTGGATGTACCCGCTGTGAAAAATATGTGGCGCATATTAAAATTATTATAATTAAAATATTGTAATTGAGTTTTTGACAAAAACTGAAAATTACCCATTAATTTAATGGAAGCCCACTGAAGTAACTATCCCTATTTACTGAAGCTAGAATTTAGGCTTGTCTTATTTTACATAGGTATATGTATTTATTATTAATACAATATGTACTAGAAGTTATTTTACATAGCATGTATTTATATCTATAAAATATATATAGAATACATTTTTATACTCCCAACTGCCTCGTGTTGTGTTTTAAACTAATATGAAATAATTATATAAATAACACGAGCGTGAAGGCTGAATAAATTATATCTAATATTTAAGACAGCTAGTCTCAGATTACCTTGTTAATTGAGTATGTTAAACAAAATTTATATTATTTTTTATCGCCTGATGAGGAATTAACGTAAAAAGTGTCCTGGCAACTCTAATTGCGTGCTACGCCGGCCAAGATTAAAAAGAAAAGTCGCACAGCAAAAATCCCGCCTATTTTTAAAAATGGAACCCAATGATGATTCGCCTAATTAATAAACCAATCACGTACAGTCGAGACGCGGCGTCGAGGCGCGGCGGACGTGCGGGCGCGGGGGATGAACGCTCGGAAATTCGAATACTATATTTTTTCTGTACTCAAAGCATCATGATGATACTTGTAATTAGCTTAACGGCCGGCGACAATGAATTTTGTCCTTTATTAATAATTGGCCGCTAATAGCAGCACAACGTATATATATATGTATGTCATATGATGTTGTGCAAGCAAAAAATAGTTTAATACCGTTAAATGATCGATCTATCATTCGCGTCCAGCATGCGACGATAGCGATCTGTTTCAAAAGCGCGTCTATTAATATATTTACAGTCGAAACTGAAGTTAAACTATAACAAAATAAGTGATTATAACGATCATAACAAATCTATCTAATCTGTCCATTAATTCACAGGCATGTAAATGCAAAAAACCATGAGAACAATATTCATAACGCTATTTTAATTAAATCCACGTGAAAGTATGGTAAAAAATACCTTTCAACGTCGACACCGAAAAATTATGGGAAAAATCACTGCTTTAGGGTTCCTAGAAAAAAACATCATTTATCAAATAAATGCATTCTCAGTTATGTCCTTGCGCAGCGTGATTGTAAAAACTAGAATAATAAATGCTTCGGCTGGCAACACTGGGAGCCGAGGAAGCCCGAAGCGACGCGAGAGACAGCGAAGATTAGCGAGCGCGCGCTTTTTGCTTGCATCAATCGATGCGCTCGCGCATTCGCACGATGAATTATTCAAAAATTGACATGAAATGGCGTATGGTTCTTTTTTTTTAATGAAAGGTGCCCGATTGAGGACTGTAACCGCCTGACGAATTCATTGGTCAACGGCTTTTTGCGTTCCGTAATTGCTAAGTTTATTTACTTGAAGTATCAAATTTAATTGAAACATTTGCATCGTTGAATTGAGTGTTGACCTTTAAATAAGTTTATAGTGTTGAACTCATTCTACGCCGGCCATGGACAGTTGGCTTTAAACTGAATTTAGTGTCAAACCGCAAATAAAGTTCGCCGCGACCGATTCACGTTCGAAATGTTGCCGCTCTAACTTAAGCTTAACTCTCAAGTTACGACTTACACTACATACTTGCAGTTTAAATTGTCAAAATAATTTATTTGGGATGGTGGTTTATATTTCTTCTATAGTGTCGATACTAATATAAGCTTTGATTTGTAATCAAAATATTCAGAACATTATAATAATTTCGTTTCTTTTTTTTTTAGCTTGAGGCAGGCATAGAACTGTTAAGACGTTTTCGTTCCTTACTTTACGCGAAATTTTTGGAGGTTTGCATGTTGAGTGGCGGAACTCCACGCCGCACTTTACCTCGTTACTAAAGCGAAGCAATAAGATATATACATTTCATTTCCTCAAGTGGGAATCGAAACCACAATCTATCGCGTTTAAGTAGCCATATTTTACCATATTGTAATTTTTTTCGATACTTAGTACATTAAAATCCACAATCTACAGCAATATGCTATAAATACAATTATTACTATTTAATTTAATGTTCATTCTGTTGAAATATTTACATTAAGCTATTCTTGACAACACACTCATATGAATACAATTTACAAATGTATAAAAATTAATTTTATAAGATCTAATCAAATATCAACTTTATATATATAAATAGAAACTACATATTATAATTAATATATTATAGTACAAATTCTGTATTCTATTTGGATTACTAACAGACAAACAAAAGGGACGCGGTCGCCCATCTAATTTGTAAGCAAAATTCTAGAGTTTCTCAAACCAAAAAAACATGTAATTAATTCGTATAATGCTGTTAATGATGCATCGAAAGCTGATCGAAGCCGCCATTTCCAAGTATAAGTAATCATGCGAATTCTGTTTCGATTGGAAACTTCTTACCCGCACGTTTTTTGATAAATGTCTTCATTCGAGTACTTTACTGTCCTCACAGTTATGGATATGTCGCGTTTGGTTATGGGTATGATGACTCCACGTGAGACTTCGTGAAAAACAAAAAAATTTGATCAATTAATAATACAATATTCGAAATCATCAAGCAGGCGGACTTGTTGCATTCAAAAATTTTTGAGAAAAACAACTAAATATATGATGATCTAGCAAAAATGTGTATATGTTACTTTCTTCTTCAGCTTCACGCTGTATCCCGCACACAGCAGGGTAGGCAGAGGGAACCTCGGTGTTAAGACACTCCGTTCCCCACTTTCTGCCGAATTCTCGAGGTATTGCGTGTTGAGTGACAGAACTCAACGCCGAGATGTTTGATTGTTGCTTTCAATATATATAAAAGGGGATATTCCCACTGACTGATGTAAAACGCACTCACCGCTGTGCATAATAACGTGAAATTTGAACATATGTTTTTTTGTAATAAGGACGCCCACTAAGAAGAAATTTTGAAAAATTTTAACCATGAAGGGGTCAAATAGGGGTTGAAAATAAAAAATAATAATAACAAATTATATATGGAAAAATATTTTAAATGGCACCGGTTTTTTGATTAAATTCCCAATTCAGACTCTTAAAAATATTTCATTTCGTGTTGCATAGCTTATTCAAAACAATTTTACTTACTTGTAAGAAGTGAAAGACATATTACCGTCCATGGGCTGATCGTCTACTGTACCGCCTGTCGTCAGCATGAGTGTGTTCATTTACTACCTAACTACTCTTTATCGATATCGATATGTTTGTCAGTTGCACTGCACTAGGCCGGTCCAATGCGTCAAAGTGACGCAGTACGACATTATGTGTCACATCACTAGTGTCCCTTTGTGTTGCCCTAGGTCATACCTGTAACAAAAAAGTAGCAGTAAATATATGTCAAATATTGCAAACTATATTATAAATAAAATGTGTATTTTCCATCATATCATAGTGATGCAGGACAGAGAGTTATGAAATCAGAAGCCAAGATTTAGTTTATGTACTCGTATGTTCTTGTAAAATTACAAGAACATACATAAGTTATAAAAATATAATATACCTACATAAGTTGTAAAAATATTGCATTTTATTTCATATTCTATATTTTTGATATTTTTATCAGCTTTACGCTGTATCCCGCAACCAGCAGGGTAGGTAGAGGAAACCAGGTGTTAAGACATTCCGTTCCTCACTTTCCACCCTATTTTTCATATAATAAAATAATATTTCATTCTGTTTTTACGGGAAACAGAACAGATTCATTCTGTTTCTGATATCACAAATACTTAAAACTTCTTTGTGACCTATGATAAATAAATAACTTTATATGTATTAATAAAAATAAATAACTTTAAATTTCTTTAAAGTATTCCCAAACTAATCTATAAATCAATCAATTGTTATTATTTAACTAACAATAATCGGTATTAATCCAAAAAGCTGATATTACAAAATACAGCTTCTTCAATATCTAATACATCTGGTATAGCTGGCATCTGATCTGAGATAGCAGCCTGTTTGTAAACCGGCCGAGCGGCCATATTGAATCTGATTGACAGCTGTCAATGTTGGCGGCACTGCGACGCGTCGCCGCGCCTGCGCGTTACGAACACCGTTAATTTTTATTAAAAAATATTTTAAGATATGTTGATTTAATTTGTTATATTATTTTTTACATTAATTCGTCATGCACGAGATTACCCGTGACTTATGGCTGATCCCTTGTATAAGATAATATCGCCGGAGATGAATAAGTGTCCACTTAACAAAATGGTTTATGATTATTTTGCAGGTAGATTTATTATGTTGTAGAGTTAATGCGAATTTTAAGTAATATCTAAACATACAAACAAAGTGTAAGGTATTATTTGATTTTATCAACTTATGTTAAAAGGATAATTTATCTGAATAAAACTTTGGAAAATTTTTTACTTTACAGTATTAAAACAAATAAATTTTCAGTACAGGACAGGTTTATGAAAAATTTAAATTATCAAATATTTTTATAAAGCTCAAAGATGTACTTTACAGATAAGGAAAACGACTGTACAATTCATTATTTAATCCATAATAAATAGCGATTTACGGTCGTGACGTCACTGAAACGCGTGTCCGCTTTTGTCACATTAAATTAGATTTTAAAGTTTATTTAATTTTGAATCCTATACCTTACAAAACACGGTTTATTTAAACTTAATAACCATTTAACTATATGCAGAATCATCAGTTATAAAATATACGATAATGTTGATTATTTGTAGGTAATACATAATTTTAGGAATTTGTAATGTGAGATCATTTTGTTTACTTTTTCCATTTAAGTGCTACTGAGACTACTAAGAAAATGTACATTCTAGTATTAATATTATACCTATTCATATTTAGGTACAACGATTTCATGTATCTACACATGATAAAAATGTATGGTCTCCCGTTCTTGAATACTATACGTTTTTATATAATTAAAAATAGATAGATCCTTATGATGACTAACTAGAACTACAGAAACTATAGATATAACAATTTCAGAGATTTCAAAGACTTAATTACCTTAGTTAGGGAGTAAACCAAATATGTTAATAGTGACATTTTCTATTATGTAAATATCTTATATTGCTATTTATCACACAAAATAAAATGTTAGTTTAAAAATGTCGCTTTTTCCCCCCAAGGCGAAATTTGGCGACATATCAAAAAAAAAACTAATATAAAAATCTTTTCCAATTTAATAACACTTATGTTCTAAACTAATCTTTAACTATAATTTTTTTAAACTATAAATTACTATATTATAAATTATATAAAGATATAAGAATTATAGAAAGGCTGATCTTTATCTATTAATTAAAATTTTACCTATTATTTATATATTTTTTAAGACAATTTCTTACTAATTTACCAATACATTGTTAAAAAATACCGTTATCTATATGTAATATATATTCATAAATATATAAAAAGATGTGTGAATTTTATTAATTTAGTTATTGTTCTTTCACTCTCTTGTTTTCTTAACATCGATACAATCTTTCATTTATCAAAAATCTTTACCAAACACTAGACGGCCACCATCGATAAAGATTAGAGTCGACAACACCGGTAGTCGAATAGAAGGCCAATTAAGATTTTTTTTGTAAGGGGCCAATAACAAAAAGCAAAATCTGAAAAATTAAAATTTTAGATTTTATTTTTCAGATTTTGCTTTTAAATATACACGTGTACTCTTCTTTGTAGTGTTATCATTATAATAGATTATAAAAACACTATTGCCTAGTATACATTTAGTATTGTTTTCAAACGTTCCATTAAATAAGACTTCTACCACAATTTACATGTACCTATTTTATAGGAAAAAAATATGGCAAATTATATCTCTACATCGACGTAACAAGATATAATTTCGTTATACTAATGATTTACTTTTCTAATAACCTATATAATTATGAATAAAAATAAATACAAGTTTTTGCAACTATAATAAAATAAACATAATAAAAATTTATATTAGTTTTATAATTTAATAAAATAATTCTTGCTATCTAAACTTTTTATATAATCATACTTGTAGTCGAGTGTGAATGTCAAAGTTTTAACTTTCATATAGAAAGAACTGGTGATATAACACTACTTTATTAATTTTCGAATAAAAAGAGATACAATTTACTAAGTGACAAAGACGAGAAGCATCTATCAAAGCCATGTACATTCCAACTCCTTAGAATATCACCACGACTGGCTTGGTAAATATATAATTTTCCAAAAAAAAAGAAATTTGAAAATTTACTAACCGTTGGAAGCCTAATCGAGAAATGGAACAAAAATTCTTATGTAACGTATTATTATCAAATTGATTTGTTTTTTTAAATAAATAACATATAATATATTTCAGATACACAGACGCCGGTCCATCCAATGTTATAAATGTTAATATAATAATAAATGATATGCGTACGCTCCAACTAATACAAGTCGAAATGTTTAGGTTAGCGACGACCTAATAAAAAACATCCTCCGTAGGATATAATGTAATGTGTGACTGGTAACTTATTATATTTCACCTCATTTTCTTCATTTTTTTTACTACCTACCTATCTGTGGGTGATAAGATTTTTTTTACTAAAATTACAAAATAATATTTGGTTACCTCTAAAACAGATTATTCTTATTAATATATTAATAACTTACATATCTATAACTTACCTATACAATGTTTTAGATTTCTAGAAAATCCTCCTACGTTTTTATTTCATAAAAAAGAATGTATTAAGATCGGTATCCTCGAAAACTTCTCAGTACAAAACGTTTAAACATAAAAAATATATTCATTGACTAGAAAACCGCCTCCGGATATTCTTGTCAATTAATAAAAATAAGTGAACAAATGATAGGTATAGGTCCATAACGGACAGACATTGATAAGAATCGAGTGTCAGAAATTTCTATTTTACTGCTCCCCTACACATTCCAAGGAACCTCTTCCTTCATGAAGTCAAACTTCAAGGTCCTACAGCACCATTGGTGCGTCGTAGTGACGGTAGATATTTTATAATTACCATACCCATAGGATACTTTTAACCTATCTTTTGTTAAAATCACAGTTGTATAGCTATTCTGCAAATATAAATTGCCTATCATGTAATTGTTATAAGCGAATAATGTGATTTGAGCAAATTACTTTCGATTAGTGAGAATTGAAACGAGCCACCGGCGTAAAAACATGTTCTTTTATTGTCCGGCAAGCCTTAAGAAGAATTGGGTGATCGCGTAATGTCTCGAAAATTAGCTGGGATGTTCAGAGTTACTGTTGTGGGCATCATTCACTCGGTCGAATGATATGTGTAATATTTTCATTTTCTCACTCTAGTATCGAGGCGACGCGCGGCGTTAAGTTACGCCATTCAACACGCAATCGAGAAGTCGTTGAAATGTGGGGAACGGAAGTTTCTTAATAAGAACCGAGTGCTTTGACAGTAGGTTCCCATGTCTGCACGGGAACCAAGTAAGGCATGGTCTACCTACACTATACAATCTTATACAAATATACTTATTATGTGTTTGAAATTAATTTTAATAAATATTGTTGTAACTTGTAAATATAGTATTTGTAGTTTTCACATCATAGTACATTAATAGAATTTGTCTATTTCATTATTTTTAAAAGACTTAAAAACATTCAACATCATTATCTTATTTTTAATAAATTTATAATTTAATTATTAAGTTGAGTAAATAATGATAAAGAAGAAAAATAATTATTTTGCACCTCCGCAAAGCAGTTTTTTATTTATATTATGTATGTAACTAAAAACTGCATTGTACGGAAATATTATTTTTTAATGATCACCTTTAATTTCTGTGTGTGTGTGTGTGTGTGTGTGAGAGAGAGAGAGAGAGAGTGAGTCAAATAATAAATTAGTCTCTACTCTTGCTAAAATATGTTTTCAACTTTAAAATATGTTTCTCTCCATATAATAAAAATAAAAAACGTTTCATAAATACAATTTTTTTATAAGATTATAATTATAAAGATTTCATCGTTGTTGTTTAAGTATCGTGAGAAATATGTAAATTTAGATCCCAAAAATCACTTTTAATTAATAACAACTGTTGTTAAATTAATTTTGCTACTATAATACTTTCTGTTGGACTATTCTTTTTGGACTTTTTCTTTGGTGGACTATTCCGGTTGGAGGCCATATTTATTCGAACTATAAAAAGATATTTGGAATAAATAAACAGTATTTGTCGAGTTCTCTTGGCAAGGAGACACCACCATACTTGTAATAATATACTCTAGTCTTCTCTATATGTCTCAACAAAGGTGGAATATAGCGATAGATACCATTGCTCAATTTTCGCCAAAATAAAAAAAAACGTAAAGCTGAAAGAATTTTAAAAAATCTTTAAAATTAAATAGGAATATCTATACGTGTATAATAAAATTTGAACTGGAAGCAACTCTACCTTCGCTGTTGCTTCCTTGGCAAACGAATTTATCAATTTAATACAGAAATAAAATTAAAATTACGATAAAAGTAAAGAGATTATATATAGCTAAATTAATAAATACAAATTTATCTATTTTATAGCTTCACGCTGTATCCCGCACACAGCCGGGTAGGCAGAGGGAACCTAATGTTAAAACACTCAGTACATATTTATTCCTGTGAATTTAATCGTTTAATATATTTAAACTTAACAATATAGCAGTAAGTCTAATATTTCTTACTACATTTTAAGTTTGTTCAACCTCGTGCTTTCGTATAAATATTAAAATAGGGATCGAAAGGTTGAATACATTTATTTTATAATTTATAAAGCGGTAGGGAAGTGTAGTCGTGGACTGAAAATGAAATAACCATATGCATATTTTAAATAAAAATAGATATTTATAATATTATTATTCTATTACGGTCCTTTGGGGGTGAAGCTTAATTGAGATAGCTTTCATATCTACTCTCTACTAGAGAATAACTCTGGGAGTTAATACAAAAGCCTGTAGAGGTCAAATTTCATTATATAGATAAATAAATATATAAATGGTGTACTTAATTTTCAATTATATCATCTTCATGATACTTAGATACATTTTGAATAATAGTTACAATAGTAAATGCTAAACCATTACAATTCTAGTTGTGCGAGAAGACCAAAGGCCCCAATATAATAAAAATATAATATATATATAAAAGTTATAACTTAAAATTAACACTCTCTACTTAAAATGGTCTACTCTTCAAATATTAACATTAATACATACGGTCATCAGCATATTATTATAATTATATTTGTATAAATATAAAAAACAATTTTAACAATAGAATAAAACGAACGGACCTTACCGAATAATATACAATCAAAATTAGAGTTCCACAGCACAGTACAAAAATTCGTACACGTAATGTCTATTTAGTACGAAATTAACTTTCTGTCACTACACTTCTTTCTCTCTATTCTAAATAAATTGTTGTCACAAAAAAAAATTATCACAAAAACACATTCACGAAAATGTTTTAAAATATTTTAAAAAAAAGTTTCCGATATATTTATTTATATATTTTATGTGTACGCAGATCACTTCGCGCCGGCGGGTTGCACGATCGACTGGTGCGCACGCGCACCTCAGAACGGACGGACTATAGGTCCAGATGTAGTCAACATTTGAAACGTATCTGACAATGTAGAGTTAATATTTCTTTATATTATATAAAGTTTATATTATATGAAGTTATAAACTTCAGTTATACTATAATGCATATAACACATGTGATAAATAATTATTTTTTTGTTATTTTTATTGCACTTAAGAATCTCCTTTGTATATAAAATAGTTATTGAATATTAATCAACTAATTAGATAAATATGAAAAAATATATATATTTAAATTACTTTTAATATATACATATATGATATATTATGAATTTTACTCGAGCATAACCAACTACTGATAATAATTAAAATATTTTTAAATACTTAGTTCTCAATAAACTGTTGACAGCATCTGGCAAAACCTGTTGACTCAACAAATGTATGCATCAGTTCTTGGGTATGTGTAGAGAATATAGCCCACTCTTTTTTACTTATACAACAAGTCGCAAACAAGAAAGGGAAAACGATAGCAAGGCAGGTGACTTGATACTGGTCTCAATGATTTTCAACAAATGCAATACAACTTAAGTACTACAAGATAAATTCAAAGAGAACTTAACTCTAAGTAAGTAGGACAAGACTCATATTGATTCAAATTTATCTTAGATGTAACAAAATTTCATCTTATTAGATAAATGAGCTTTAGCTGAAAGTTTAATACATACACTAAATTGAAAATTGCAATTGTATAATAATAATAAACGAATGAACCGTCTTAAAATGATTTATAATACAAAAAAACACATTTAAGGAGATAATTTTGTTTAAGATGCGCGAGCGCAACCGGACAGTGGACACGTTTGATTAGCTGTGAAACTGCATCTTGTTCTCATCTCTTTCTTTCATGCTATGTATATATTTACTAAAGTGAGATAGAATGCTCTATACATCTATTTTGGACTGAGAGACGTGGCCATTTTTGGTCCATCCCAGATATATTTAGGTAGGAGGAAATCACTTTTACATAGCTGTTTTTATGTTATTTATCGTTGAAGTGCACTCAACAGATATTGACTTTTATTCTTGATATAAATTTTATATGCAACATTTATTATTATCAAGGATTCATATTTATTATAAAATAAACTATAT